>JAVSBV010067839.1:0-10370 GCA_033117975.1 Parotocinclus spilosoma
ACACAATGTATAGGTACTCAGCATGCAAAGCATAATACTGTAAAAAACAAGTTCTTACTAAGTTCCAGTCAACGTTTGAAGAACTTATCCAGTGTGATCTGATGCGTTCTCTTGACGGACTACACTTGAACAGACTCAAGAAAGTGATTTGCGTGTTCCCCTGTCGGTGGCTTTGCTCTTGTCAACACAACTTTTCGGATTTCCTGACCTTTGATAAAAGCATAAATTCTCCCGGGGATCCCTAAAGTCCTCCCATAGCCCGCTTTGCAGTGGCTAAATGGCGACTTGTGGCTTCTGTTTCTTATTCGCTCTCACGTACTGTGGTCCGTTTAAGCAGAATTTGGGTTCAAATAAGCGAATAACATTACACGTATATAATAGGATTTGTTTTGGTACATTAGGATTTGGTCCAAATAAGCGGCAGGTCCTATTAACCGGTGGTACAATTAACCGGATTCGACTGTATATAAAAATATTAAAAATATTATTATATATTATATTATATAGTATAAAGTATATATTATATTGTACCTCTTACAGCCTATTCATCATCGAAACCTCTGGTGTCTGATTACTAAAAACAGCATAATATGTATCTGAATACTTTTGGGAGTAGAATGCATTATGCTGAACATTATAAAATGTCAGAGGGACTGTATACTGTATACTTTAAGAGTGTCATGTACGACTCCACACAGGGCACTTATACATACTTGATGCATCTAAATCCATGCATCTATAAATACCTGTAAATACCTGCAGAGGCGTTCCTCCCCCTGCAAGATCTCCAATATCGTGAAGCCAGGCACGCACAGTGGGCGCCAAGTTACAGGCAGAACATTACAACTGCATTATTTTTGTATTGTATTTTGTATAAACCTAGGATTAATAGCTCAATAGGATTAAAAAGGACAAAATAGCCTGTTTTGAAAAAGTAGAGATTTTTCTTTTGAAATGTAGTCAAATTAAAAAGTGCCAAGTTACAGAAATAAGCAAGTAAATTACTAATACCTAAAAAATACTTAAGTACAATAGTAACGTACATACCAGCTCTGTATATACCCAGCACATGAAAACAAAACAATAATGATAATAAAATGTACAGGTATGTGCTCAGGTACATGACTATGATTGATTGCCAGTGTTTGACTCAGATTATATCTGATCAACATTTGCATTTAGAGCGCTAATCAAATTTAGATTATTGTTGTTTACAAATATGCCCAGAGGGAAGAGATTATCATTATGCAGCATCTTCATGGTTTATCATTCAGCAGTGATAGAGAATGATTTCCCCATCATCAAACACAAGGCATATTTGGCCGGCTTATTTCCCTTCATCATAACCATGACAAAAGGTTAGCATTAGCACATTAAACCATTGGGTTTAATCATGTTCTGCTATGTGCTGGTTAAGCTGAGAGAAGGTGAGCGTGACATGTAGCAATTGCAGCGCATCGGAAGTCTGCAAGACATTTCCTTAATTAGTACATTAATGTTAACATGCTGGTAATTAGCCTGTCGACTTATATTATGAATAAGCTTTCTATCCTTGCAACAAAGTTAGTGATTAGGAAGCATAAGATAAGAAATGGTATTAATTGGACTGATGGTGCAAACAAGCTGCCTTACAAACCCCATCGCAAGAAAAATAACATAGGAATACAAGTAACTAAACAAAGAGCTACAGTCATTTCTTCATGCTTTTTTGTTTATTTTAATTACAGCCTTTTTAATTACAGGCTTTCTGTTCGGATATTTATTTACTACACCTGGCAACAATAAGAAATCAATAACCTTTTAGTGAGTTCAATCAGCTTTTTATTGTATCAAATAAAGAAATCAGTTCTGAAACCAAACCATTTTGTTTGTTTGGAATTTAACTGTTTTTTGTGTAATCAGCCATAACCAGTGATTGGCTGATCAGTTTCATAATAGCGATTCTGTACTGGTTTCACTTAACATGTGTGGTGACTGCAGCAGAAACACATCTGCAGACAAACATGAACTAATTCAGAATTCAGTTCATGTATGTATGGAGCTCTGAAAATATTTCTATATTTCTCTCCCTCTCTCTATCTCTCTTTATCTCTCTCTCTCTCTCTCTCTCTCTCTCTCTCTCTATCTATCTATCTCTCTTTATCTCTCTCTCTCTATATCTCTCTCTCTATGCAGAGCATTACTAAAGAATAAATAGGGGTGCTAATTAGGGCATAGAGATCTATTTTGGACGTAGTCATGTTTGCTCTTTGCTATGTGCTGTTTGCAATAAATGTATAGGGGAAATAAGCCACGGAAAAAAAGAAAAATGGAATTGACCCAAACTGGAATGTATTTCACCCAGCAGCTTTGGAAAAGGCATCAATTTCAATTTCAATTTCACAATTTTTGCAGTTTGGGTAGCACAGGCACTTATTCGGGTACCGATGGTAAAACATATCCAGCAGCACACCAACATGAGTTCATACTAGAATATCATGAGAGGCTTCTTCCAAGTATGATCTTTAACATAAAATCACTTCTCATGTTGCTCTCTGTAATAATGGGTGTTTGATTGATATGGTGGATCATGTGCAGTGCTGATGGAGATGGAAAGGAACAAAAGGCTACCAGCAAACCTGCAGAAATCATTGCAAAAATAAAAAAAACAATCTGCAACTGTAACACACAGTGGAGGTTCTTTGCTGCTTCAGGACTGCAATTAATGTCACACACATAAACATACATAGTATAATTGATTGTGTGTTAGAATGAATGTGATTGTTTATCGTTGTGATTTGGAAGAGGATCTGGCCACATTTTTTGAGTGATTAATGCTAAAATACAGGTCATTCATCAAAGGGAATTTTTTTAGCAAATGTATAAATATCTGACAGTGTTAGTGTTACGAGATGTGGTGGTTTTTATTAGGACCCAGGTATGCGGGATAAGCTTATCCCATGAAGTATAATAAGAATAGAACAACTGAAACAGGATGAAGAGCGGAGCGTAAGGTTCCTAACACAAAAAACCAAGAGGATAAAGGGGCGCGCCGGTGTTGCATCCCAAATGGGGGGGATCGGGGTAAGCGTGAAGAGAGTACGGTTTTGGACGTCTCCCAAATGGCGAGGCACGGAGGTAGTCCAAATGCCAGGGAACGAGCGTAATCTCGAGTGTGCATGCAATCAAGGAAAGCCATGCCGGGGCACGTCTTATAGAGTGCGTGCTGCCACGTCTTATAGAGTGCGTCTTATAGAATGGGTGGCCATTCTTCCAGGGCATGTCTCATAATGACAAAGGCTGCAGGCTACAGTGAGACTCAAGAGAGCACAAAGGGCGCCGGAGCGCCGGGAAGCCATGCTGGGGCGCGCATACTCAAACGCCCTACCAAGCTGCTGCTCTAGCTGAGGTGTGTCTCATTTAGAGAGGGTATCTTGTAGCGCGAGTGTGAATAACACACAAAAGGCTGAAGCGCCAGAACACAAGAATTAACTCGGGTGCGCAAGGAGCGCGAATATATCACGAGACGTGCCGAAGCGCCAGAGGGCGAGCGTGAGCTTGGAAGCGAAGAAGCCAGACCTGGGGCGCGTCCTATTCAGGACAAACGCCCAGCTGGAGTGAGGCTAGATAGGTGCTGACGACAGAAGAGCCTGAGCTCTGACCGTGCGAGGAGCGCCCCTAACAAACTGAATTTACCTCGGGGGTTACCCGCCCATACCAGTCCTTCGGCACTAGAAGCCCCCGGAACTTTACCACTATCTCTAGGGAATGCGGAAGGGCGCAAGGGAGCCGGTGGTCAGACGCGCGAACCGAACGGAGATGGAATCCCGATGGAATGATGATAAGCTGGCACAAAACAGCGCTAAAAACACGCCTTTATAGGACATGAAGCAGCTGTTTGCTGAACATAATTACGATAATGGATATAAGGCCACCCCACCGATAGCGCTGTAATGGCGACCGGCGAGGACGACCGAACGCTCCGGGGGAAGGTAGGAACCCTAACAGTTAGCTATCTTGCATTTTGATAACCCGAGTCCTCTCTTTTGCTTACAGATACAGTGCAGATACAGTGCTAAGCTTACATGTGCTGATACTGAACATAGTGGTCAAAAACCAGAAACCAAAAGGTTTGCTTGTTTGTTTGCTTTTAAAATTAGCATCTTTGTGTTTAAAGAAATCATTATTTTATATAAATTTTGAATGATATTTAACTTACAGGACTGGCACAGGAGAGTGAAGAAAACAAACAGCATTTTAAGTACTCACTGAATTTGATGACCATTAGAATTAAAATTTGGTAAATTGACCCTTTTTAAAGCTCCTTCTTATAGGTGTGAATGTACTTGTGCTGATTCAGTACATGCCTAGTGCCCCTGAGATCCCAGAATCCAATCCTCACTCACATTTATACAACACTCATATTACTGTATAGTTTATCCTGTAAAGTATTGTCAAAAATAGTTTTTAAAAAGCTTCAATAAGCATAATATGGCTATTATAATGTTATTATATAAATTGACAAAAAATAATGCACCAGTTTGCCGGCGTGCAGTGCTGTCTTGTGCTGAAATGTAAATGATTACAGGTATGGCCTGGTTAGACACTGGGTCTTGCCGCAAGTAGAAGTGATTTCCCTGCTGTCCTATAAAATGCTTTTAGATACTACTTTGAGGTAGTGCACCTCTTGATAAAAGATTACTGACTGCACTAGACATGCCTCTGACATGCTCAAAGACATTTTGCCCAGTTGACAGACTCTGAGAGGGAGCACATCATTGGGGAACAAAATGGTTGTTTTAATTAACTGCCTACCAGGCAAGCCATTCTGTCCCAGCTTTTAGTAGGTGTTGGGAGCAGTGGTTCTGTGAGGGAATGCACACATGTTAAACAGGCTCAGCATGGCCCAGGCAGACCACCAGTAGAAAGCATCAGTTGATCCTTTAATAAGCACAAGGAAGCTCCCACAGTTTCTTTGTCCAGCCTCACTACACACCCCTGTCTCTGCCCAGCCCTTCCCAGGTGTTTATCAGAACCCATTATGTGACTGGACGACCAGTGACAGTTCAGTGTCATGAACAAGAAACCTGGGCTGCTATGGTATATAAATGTATATAAATATCCAGGTTCTGTCTGGGATCTTATGATGGATGGGTTCGAGTATGATGGCCTCATAATATAGACAAAGGTAACAGTCAATCACCTCTAGCTGTGACACAAGGAACACTAACAACTCAGGGATATGTGCATCACATGTGTTGGCTCCCATGGCAGAGCTTTCAAATAGCATTTTTTTTGGAGGATAATGCTCAGAAAAACAAGGGTTTCCGAAAAATATTTGGCAGGATCCTTGCCCTGTCCAGTCTCTACATTTATCACCAATTTTGTCAATGACTTTACTTATTCTCCTTTCTCAGGGCTGTGGTGGCCTAGTGGTTAAGGTGCTGTACTATGGACCAGAAGGTCCAGGATTCAAATCCCACCTCAGACAAGCTGCCACTGTTGAGTCATTGAGCAAGGCCCTTAACATACAATTGCTTGGATGGTAATATTGCATCTGTATGTATGTTGCTGTGAATAAAGGTGTCTGTTAAATAACATATATGTAAATGTACTCTACAAAACTGGTGATAAATTGATATTAAGTATTGTATTGCAACAGCTTTCTTATCGAATGCTTGCGATTTTTTGTCACTGCCATTTTTACGAAAAGTTATAAGCAACATCTAGTTAGAAGAGAAATATCTGTAGTGCCTATCAGGGAAAATGTCTGGCTGTTAGGTGAGTCAGCTCAATAGCTCTCACAGTGAAGGTCACAAGAATGTTGCTCAGGTTTATGGTAGAAAATTTCAAACCGAATCAGACCAAATCACTGCCTTCCGAACTTAATGAGTTCCTTAACTCTTAAGTATCTTCAGCTCAGTAATGGACTTCCTGTGGACAAGGAGACTCCTGCTAGCTATCAGCACAGGACAACTGGGTGACATTTACATTTCTTCTAAAGTAGCCATAGCCTGGCAGTTCTCTGCTTGACAGCGCAGAGGACGCTTCATTTAGCGCTGCAATTTCTGAATGATGTCACGGAAAAAGAGGGGTACGACAGATTAACTTTATCCCCACTCAACTCTGATGACCATGCAAGGGGGACGAATGGGGAAATCAGTGGTGTATGGAAGAACGCTTCAGCTTTAGGTCAGCAATGAATGCCAGGAGCTTCACAAATTACTGCAAATACGAGGATCTTTTTGAGATTTGTTCCCCTTTTTTAAACATTACAAATACGTACTTCTATCTTTAAAAGGAGGGAAAAAAAATCTCGAGGACTATGTGGAACCAATACAAGGAAGGAGGAAGAAAAAAAAATTACCCAATTAAGTGAATCTGTAAAAAAAAATGTATGTACAGAACAATACCGATGGCTCTCCACCGGAGGGCGGAAAAAGCTAAAAAAATATTTTTTTTTCATTATTTTTTTTTAACCATTAGTACTGGGGCGGATTCGCAAAATACCCCCCCCCCAAAAAAAAAAAATTTTTTTGTATTCTTTAAATATGTTAGTGCGCGGATCCGCGAAACAAGCATTAAAAAAGTCTGGCCTAACGTATTATGTGTCCTGCCATTGACTTCATGTAAAGGGGTTTCGTGAGTGAGAAATCTGGATTGCCATGGCTTGTACCCGTATTGTCTTTAGGGACAAATCCAGGTTCTGTTGAAGACCTCGCAGTGAGCGTTTCAATTCTGCCTTTGCACACGCAGATCTACAGACCCAGCTGAAATAGCTCTGCTGCAAATGTGCTGCAGGATATCATACAGAACCTGTTTGCCTCCAATGCCCAACTGTATCTCATCTTGCATCCAGATTAGTCAAGGCCTACCAGGGTACTACAGTTTATTTTTAATTGTACAGTTTTTCAACAAAACGTATCTATTTGCTCTAATATTGCAACCACTCTGTCATTACATCCATACACAGTATCTAATGTTTCATTTGATGCCAGCAACCACTTTTTTCTTATTTTTTCTCGTACTTCTGTCTATTGTACCAGCAGTACCCATAAGGCTGAGTACTAAGCACAGCAGCTCTAGTATTTAGAGTTGTTTGCTACTCACATGTCCCTATGCCACTCCATGGCATAGATGAATGCTGCTATAGCAACAACTACAAAGGAGAAAGTTACTGTGAACTGGAATGCTGTGATGTTCAGTACAAAAATGGATAACTTCTCTGTTTGTCTTGCTGTGTGCTTTCAAAGATTGAGACAGTTTAGAAGTATTATTGACATGATGTATGCATATGCACTTGATAACGGCCGAATCAATTACTTATTGTGTTCATGTTTCATTTCCTTTTACTCCTGGTCCTGGTTGCACTGGCTCATCTGAAAGCTAATACTATAATTTACTGATCATGATCCTGGACATTCCATTTAGGATTTGAAGGTGATGCCATTACCAGCAGCTGCCTTTACCCAAGCTTTTTGTTTTGATCAATTAAATGATTAATTCCAGTTTAATCAAGCTAGGAATGAAACCCTGAATGTGGGACTGTGCTAGCCTAGTGGTTATGGTACTGGACTATGGACCAGAAGGTCCAGGGTTCAAATCCCACCTCTGTCAAGCTACCACAGTTGGGTCCCTGTGCAAGGAACTTAACCCACAATTGCTTGGATTGTAAGACTGCATTAATTGTAAGTCACTCTGGATAAGGCCGTCTTCTAAATAATATAAATGTAAAACAGCTTCAGTGTTTTCCAAATCAGTACGGAAAACACAAGTTAAACAAATGTCTACATTTACTTTTATTTAATTGCAAACAGTATGATCTAAAGATATTTCATGTTTTGTCTAGTCAGCTTAATTTCATTTGTTAATATACATTCATTCATGCATTTCAGGCATGTAACACATTCCAAAAAAATGGTGCACAAGTGCACAGTAGGAGCAGCAATAAAGTGATACCAGTTAATCACTAGTAATTGTGTGATTTCACAGTAGGAGGTGAGAATGAGAATGTGTGGGGAATTTTCAAAGATGTTGCACATCTTAAAATGTGTTTGCAGAAATAGATTTGGGGCAAAATAACACATGAAACATTTCATCACTCGGTATCCTCAGTCCCAACACGACCTTTAAGTGTGATGAAAAGGAATGGCAGCATTACAAATTGGTAACTTCTTTACTTTCCCAACTTTATTTGGAATGTACTGCAGGCCAGAATGGATGTTTATTAACAACTGTAATAAGGCTGACTATAGAAAACATGAAATAAATCAGGTTCATACTATCTTCAATTAAAGAAAAGTCAAAATAAATGTTACAAACACCGAGTTTTTATATTTGCGTTTTCCATACTGGCCCAACTTTTTGCAAACATAAAAGATGTGCTAGGGTGGTGCAACAGATATTTGCTATCCCACCTGGGCCTGATTTTCTATACCTAACGTAGGAAAGCCTTATTGGGGGTGACACAGTTCAGGGTCTTGCTCAAGGGTCCTGAAGAGGAATCTTAAAAAGCTGTGAATTGAACTCACAACCTTCCTATTAGAAGTCCAGATTCTAAGCCAAAAAGCCTCCCCCACCCATAGCATTGAAACTGAACAAGCACTGAATAGTGTCACTTCTATTTTCTTTTATTTATTCTTAGCACGCTCCGAGGCTCTGAGCTAATCAAAGCTAGAGGCAGCCTGATGTTTTTAGAAAGTAAACACACAGAAAATGGTCCAGTCACAGAGTGAAATAGATGTGACACAGGCTGTTTTCGATACATGCAATGACACGTTAATGCTACATTTTGTTTTGCCCTGAATGTGGGTCGCAAAGTCTCTTCAGCATGAAAAAAGAACAGATAATTATGATACCGAGTAATGGACAGGGAAACCTTTTTAATGGCACGCATGAACCAGTTACTGACCTTTTGAACAACGTCCATTTTTTTAAGACCGAGGTCATTCAAAGTTTTTCTTTTTAAATGTACAATAATTGCAGTACATGGCCACTAACAGCCTGTCACCTCAACAACCTATCAACGCTACGGATAAACAAGCGCAGAGGCGGGAGTGGAATTTCATTTGATAATAAACATCCATTCCTGCATTTCAGGCCTACAGCACATTCCAAAAATTTGGGATGGCAAAGCATTCACCACTTAGTAATGTTGTCATGCCATGCAGGCAACTCAGTCCAGTACCCGCCCCCTTTTATTTGGAATGTGAGCAGCATTTGATTGTGTATTGTCTTGGTGAAAAATGCATGGACATCCCTGCAAAAGATGATGTATCAAAGGCAGCATATGTTGCTGTCCTGCATTAATGCTGCCATCACAGAAGTTCAAATGACCTTTATGGCCAAAACCCCATATACTTTCTTTTGTCCATCGTCTTCAAAAAGACCTGGAATACTGATTTTTCTGCATACTCTGTTTGTCTCTACTGTGTGATGATCAGTCCCAAGTCATGTAGTGCCCATGTTTATATATCAGCTATTGATGATTGGCAGTTTTTGGCGCATACGTTCTAAAGAAATAGCAGTAAGCAAGGAAATAAAAGTCAATATTTGTTTGTTTATTTGGCTTCTTTAACGTCGCTATCGGCATCAGTGGCCATCTTAGCGACACACACAAGGTTATATCTATACACAAGTTCATCTCAAGATATATATATATAGTTCATATACTATATATATATAGTTCATACTGCCAATCATCAATAGCTGATATATAAACATGGGCACTACATGACTTTGGGACTGAAATCAGTATTCCAGGTCTTTTTGAAGACGATGGACAAAAGCCTGTATATGGGGTTTTGGCCATAAAGGTCATTTGAACTTCTGTGTTGGCAGCATTAATGCAGGACAGCAACATATGTGTGTATATATATATACACACACACATGCAGAGCCACCGTGCTGCCCAAAAGTCAAAGTCAAAGTAAGCATGTAAGCATAAAAAGTAAATGTTATATACATGTTGCATACGGTTTTAACTTTTCCTGATTTGGCTTTGTATTAACAGTAATGTCCTTGCTTGCTTGTTAGTTCACTTTTGGACTTGTGACTGTTGCTGTGGTTAAAGTTATTTGTTTGTATATGACTTTCTGCTACTTATTTTTAACAAGCCACCACTGATTAATAAAGACGTTCAGCTTGGTTTAGTGTTATGTATTCAGTTTTCTATTTAACCTTTTTTACCACTATGAGACACGAAAGAAAGTACTTCACACAGGTTAAGCTCAGTGATCCTTAATTAAACGTTGATGTACTGAGAACACTAACTTAACTGTAACTAAGACAGCAGAATTCCTGGGACATTTTGGTGATACAGTTTATGGGGGCCTCTAGTGGATACATCATAAATGGAAAGCCCAATCAGGGTCACTATATATATATATATA
>JAVSBV010067850.1:0-10369 GCA_033117975.1 Parotocinclus spilosoma
ACACACACACACACACACATATATATATATATATATATATATATATATATATATATATACACACACACATACATACATACATACATACATACATACATACATACATACATACACACACACACAGACACAACAGACACACACAGACACACACAAGTCGAGGCCAAATTAGTGTAATCCATTAACCTAACATGCATATCTTTGGACTGCGGGAGGAAACCAGAGTAAACCCATGCAGACACGGGGAGGACATGCAGACTTCACACAGAAGGGACCCAGGCCACTCCACAGTGAAATTGGTTTTGCCTGTACTATAAAGGTAAACATAGCAGATATCGTCACCGGGCAAGGACTACTGTTATTCAGAATATCATCTGTACTGAATCGTAAATCATACATCAAAAATCAAGTTTCCGATTAGCAAGTAGCTCACAAGTTCATAAAAATAACAATAGCAAATATTTTTTTCCTGCTAAGAGAAACTTTTCTAGTGTTATAAGATAAAGAAATGCCACGTCTTTCACACTTTAGAAAATACAAAAGAATAAGAATAGCTGTAAAGTACTAGGGGTGGGAGGAAAATTTCGATTTTTCAATGCATTTCATTGCATTTTATGTTCAGTGCTGTTATTTACAAAAAAGTAATTCAGCATTTTGACTTTTCTTTCTGCAGAGGCTAATTAATACTTTTTTACCCTGCAAAGCTGAATTTGTGTTTTAAGTCATTTAATTTATTTGTTTGACCCTCAGGATTTTGATTCTATGCTCAAATGTTGACCTCATTTATTTATATAAAATGGTAGATATTTATTTTTCCTTATTTATTTATATGGTTTTTGGAATTGCTTTCATTTGTTTTGTTAATAAAAAAAATATTGGAATTAAATTCATCATGGATTTGTTTCAAGTAGTCACATGGCAAAGAAAAAAAAAAACTATAGGAAAAAATGAATCGAGATGCAGCACTAATTGTTGCCTCTGAATCGTAATCAAATTGTGAGGTGCCTAGAGATTTCCAACTCCATAAAGTACCAAACCTAATGTTTTCATTTTACAGTCAATTCCAGTTAATCGGACCACATCGGGACGCGATGGTTTTGGTCCTAATAACCGGCTGGACCGATTAAACGAACATGCCCTATGTTACAAGACGGGACGTGCTATGTAACATATTAAATGTTTATTAAACCTTTATTGTGTGATTTACATGTATAGCGAACTTACAAACAAGAACTACTGTTGCTTACGAACTTTGTACATTGAAAAATACATTTGCAACCAAGTTTTCCGTAATGATCTACAACACAATGCATAGGTACTCAGCATGCAAAGTATAATACTGTAAAAAAATAATCCAGTCAACGTTTGAAAAACTTATCCAGTGTGATCTGACACGCTGTGCAGTGGCTAAGTGGCGACTTGTGGCTTTGATTGTAGTAAATGGAAATGTTAGGTAAGGTACTTTAGGATTTGGTCCGAATAAGCGGCTGGTCCCATTAACGGGAATCTACTGTATTTTCTAAAGTGTCTCAGTTCCTAAACTACTTATTACCTATGTTAATGTCCGGTCAACATCCATTTTGGATTCTGTTCTGTTTCACAGAACTTAAAGCAAAAGCTGAATGGTGCATACCTGTAATTTAGCGGTTCCCACTGATAGTCTTATATAAAACTATTCCTCACTATAGTAAAGAAGCCAGAACTGCAGCTGAGAAGCAGAGCTCAGGTTCAGCACAGGGAGGATCTGAAGGTTAGGTAATGCTTAATCCTCTACAGCAGGACTGTAAAAATAGAAGCTCCAGAAGGTACACTTGGCTCCCTTTATCAACTTCATATTTAACGATCACACTTGGATTAGTCAATTTACTTTCAATTAACATTCATGGTGTTGCTTGACATGCTTTTCTCTCTCTCTGCTCTATTTAATGGGAAAAATCAAATTTGCATGATGAAAAAACAAAAACCAAACAGTCCCTGAGCCACCCACGCAGCACGAAACAGCAGTTCGATAGAAATGTCTCCACAAAGCTCCTCCTGAAGATCCTCAACCTGTGTACAGCAGATGGTTCGCTGTTCTGGCTTTAATACGTAAGCTTGCAACGTTCAGTCTTAAAACCTCAACGTAAACATCATAATTGAAAGAGCCGAGGTGGTTATACACATGTAGGAGTGCTGCACAAATTTGTAACAATGTCCACATGGATCATTTTGTTTTGACAAGACACAAAGTCCTAAACTTTGGCTTCTTATAGGTCTATACTCACACCAGCATCAGTCAATCACATAGCAGAAACTCAATCCATGTAGGCATGTGGACATGGTCAAAACAACCTTCTGAAGCTCGAAAAGCATCAGAATGGGAAGGAAATGTTATTTAAGTGCCTTTAAACTATACCTGGTTGGTAGTGCTAGACAGGTTAGTATTTCAGAAATACTGGGATCTACTGGGATTTTCTTACATGCCCATTTCCAGGGCTTGCAAACAATAGTCCAAAAACGAGACAGTACTACTAGTGAGCAGTAGTTTCGCTGGACAAAAATGCCTAGTTTATACCACAGATCAGAGGGAAATGGCCAGACTAGTTTGAGCTGATAGAAAGGCAGTATTAACTCAATCACTCTTTACAAAAAAACGAATGCAGAAGAGAATCTCTGAACGCACAGCATGTCAAACCTTAAAGCAGATGGGCTACAGTGGTAGAATATCACATCAGATGCTAGCTAAAAACTCAGAAAAAACTGAGAATTGTCTCAAAGACTGAAAGAATGTTGCCTAAACTGAAGAGTCTTAGTTTCTGCTGCAAAATTTGAATAGTAGGTTTGATGTAAGCAGCATGAAAGTATTGCGTCAGCAAGTCTAAGCAAAAGTTTGAGGAATATATTTTTGGCACACTTTGGGCCCCTTAACACTAGGGTTACAGACTTTTTGATTCTAAGGACAGTACCCTTTCCCTATACTCAGCCAGTAGGCGTTTTTTAACAAACCCTTTGTAAATGAATGTAAACAAGTGCATTGAGCAAGCACTCTGCAAGACAGGGTGTGGGTGTGTGTGTGTGTGTGTGTGAGAGAGAGAGAGAAATATATTGTGAGAAGATTCTAAGCAGTGAAAATTTCAAATGGACATGAAATTATGTTTTAGTAGTAGATTTGTTTAGTATAAAAAAATAATAATAAAACCACATTGGTTGTGTCGTTGCACAGCAGTTTCATTGTCTCACTCATTATCATGCATCATGTGTAACGTCTATGTGTGAGTGTAAATACAACAGCATTTTCATTTGACATAGATATTAATCCACTATTTTTTGTGAAATACCAGTTGAGCATCATTTAAGCACCGCAACTTCCCTGAGTTTTGTTGCTGACCATGTTGCTTTTTATTGACATATATAGAACGTGTTAGAATGGTAGATTAGCATCATGGATGTGCAGCAACTCTGAGGAACATCTCCAGCACCATATTGGATTTATGCCACACAGAATTAAACAAATCTGCACCCAAAAAGGGGACCCTGTACTAGCAAAGTGTACCTAATAAAGTGATTGTATAAATATACAGTCGAATCCGGTTAATAAGACCACATCGGGATGCGATTGTTTTGGTCCTAATAACGCCTAATAAAACCTAATTAAACGAACATGCCCTATGTTTTAAGACGGGATGTGTTATGTACCATATTAAATGTTAATTAATCTTTTATTGCACGATTTACACATATAGCGAACGCATTAACAAGAACTACTGTTGCTTACGAACTTTGTTCATTGAAAAAAAAATTTGCAAACAAGTTTTTCGAAACGATCAACAACAGAATGTATAGGTACTCAGCATGCGAAGCATAATACTGTAAAAAGCATGTTCTTACTCAATTTCAATCAATGTTTGAAGAACTTAGCCACAGCAAAAGCGTGTCAGATCACACTGGATAAGTGGCAACTTGTGGATTTTTTTTTGTAATAGACCTGTAGGTGGCAGTAGAGGGCTGGGAGGAACTCGGGTAGTGATGCAAGAGATGAAGAGTTTCTTCACAGACATTACATACTGTACACGTTCTTTGGTCCAAATAAGCAAATAACATTACACGTATATAATAGGATTTGTTTCTTTAGGATTTAGGTATTTTAGGATTTGGTCCAAATAAGCGACTGGTCCTATTAACCGAAATCGACTGTATTATTTTCAAAAACACTCTCCCAGTCACATTTATCTACTCTTGAACGTCTAGCACTCTCTGTCGCCATTGTCATAGTCACTAGCCAAGCTTTCAAAGAGGAAGATATTTCCCCTGGAATTAACTGAAGCGCTTTAAGTACTCTGTCCTCTGTGGAATAAATGTTTTTCACAACACTATACACTTTATTGAATACATTATTTGTCTGGATAGACTGAGATTGCAGAGCAAGCTATGAGCAGCACAAAGAAACAGCCTGAACAAGAAAGGTATGCGCCATTTAACAAGTGGATTATGTTTTGTGAGACGGGTCGTCAACCAGAATGGACGTTGGACAAACATTACATCATCACATAGTCATTTCGTGGTACTGTAACGTAAAACTGCATCAGATGCATACAGTAGCATAGATACAGCTGAAAACATGAAAAAAGTCTTTGTATTGAATTGTATTGTACGTATATATTTTTGTTTTGATGTAAAGCATTTGAGTATCCTGAAAAGTGCTACAAGAAATAAAATATTATTATTGTTTTTATCCGTTATTGACACATGCGCTAAAGTTTTTGTAATTGATGGAAATACAGATACAGTCGATTCCGGTTAATGGGACCACATCAGGATGCGATCGTTTTGGTCCTAATAACCGGCTGGTCCGATTAAAGAACATGCCCTATGTTACAAGACAGGATGTGCTATGATACAAATTAAATGTTTATTAAACCTTTATTGTGTGATTTACACGTATAGCAATCGTACAGACAAGAACTACTATTGCTTACAAACTTTGTTTATTGAAAAATACATTTATTCAGCCAGGTACTTATCCAGTGTGAATTGACGCGCTTTTGCTGTGGCTAAGTGATGACTTGTGGCTTCTTTTTTTAAGTAAATGGAATTGTTAGGCAAAGACCTGTAGGTGGCAGTAGAGAGCTGGGGAGAAACTCAGGAGCGTTGTAGTGATGCCAGAGACGAAGAGTTTCTTCATGGATATTTCATACTGTACACGTTCTTTGGTCGATTAAGCGGAATTTTGGTCCAAATAAATAATTACACGCATTTAATAGGATTTGATTCCGAATAATAGAACAGGCACGTCCATTTACGGATTACATGGTTTTACATGACCGGTTGACTCATTGTCGCCTCCAGAAAAGTAAACCTTTGCATTGAACCGTTCAAAAGAATCAAACTTTATATAGCTAATACAAAGTAGTCTGCTTAAACGCAAGTTCGGTCGTTACTGTCGTCCATTTAATTATACACAAAACCAGGTTGAATCACATATTTAAGCTATGAAACATCAGCTAAAAGGTTAGTAGTTATGGTTAAACTATTGTACATAAAACAATATTATAATCCCAATGTATATTTTTATAAGTTAAAGCCCAGTAATCCATTGAAGACAGATCCATTTCTTGTTTTGTTTTTGTCATGTTGGATGCGTTATCCTATCTGTTGTAACACACACTTTTTTCCTTGCGGAATCTCCATGCTGGTATTGCGTCTTTATTTCTGTTTTGCTCTGTTATCCCCTGTGTGCTTGCTGTGAAAACGAGATTCTTTCTTTTTGGAAACTTGTCTTTTTTTGCACTCGTTAAATTTCCGCACTTGCCTTCCTCAACTCATTTAATTGCATTTTCACAGCCCTCTTTTAATCGTCTGCGATTGGCTTGTTTACACAAGCGTTAGTAATTTAAATAAAATTGTACGTTACCCTATTTACAGTCTCTAGTCCGAATGTGAGCTAACAAGCAAGCGAGCAAAACCCGACTGAGTCCCTTTAGTGACCAGAGTAAATAAAACTAAAGTATGTAGAGAAACAGATGGACACCAGTCTGTAATTTTATAACTACAGAGTGCTTCTATATGGTAAATAGCGCAAATACAATTAACAATGACAGCCGAAACAAAGGGGGGTGTACCTAATAAAGTGGCCTGTAACAGTACAACACTGTACAAAGAGACTATATTAAACTAAATGCATTATTATAATAATCTGTAGAAAGCTTCTTGTAAACACATTACACTTGCATAACATTCTAGTTTTTTTTTTTTTAACTTGTCATATCACCCAAAGCAGCTTTTTCTTGCAGTTTACCATAAAAGAAACCCGGTTACATTTCAGGAACATTCCGCTTCTGTTTTGTGTGTTACAGCATGGTTAGGAGCTTGCCGCAAAGTTGTGTCCTGGTAGTGATTAATGCAGTGCTGTCATGCGAGCTTTAACACCCTGCCCTGGATGAAATGGCTGCTGTCCATTTAGCACTCTGAGCAAGGCCAGAACCTTGGGCAGAACCGCAGTCATTCTCCTCTAGTCACCCACCTCTGGACGTGAGCTCACTGGCACGACATGAGACGCAGCTAAAATCCCATTTAACCATAAAGAGGTCAGCGAGAGCAGGCTAAAAGCACAGCCCCCTGGTTTATTTGGCTAAATACCCCCCAAGCGTGATGATGAAAGAGTTCAGAGAGTGCAGAGCAAACTGTTTGATGGCACGTCGACCCAGACTGGACTTTGCTTCACCCCGTTTTAATTCCCACCTGCCATCATCAGCACTGGCTCAGAGTTTGGAAACAACTGAATAGAATTAAACATATGACTTGAAGCCCACTGCCTGCATGTAGACAGATAGAAAATTAATTTGCATACTTGTTATATACATTTAAAAAGTCTGTAGTCTGTAATTCATACATTAGCACGCATGTTGTTGTAGTATAATCCCCATCAAGTCTGACTTTTATTTAGACTTTAGAAATGGAATTCATTTCGAACTCAGCTAAACTTAGCCATTATTACATTTTTCTGACTGCTGGCTGGCTAATTACTGTAATGAAATTACAGTCATGCATGTAAGCACACATGCTATGGTGGGAGGGTGGATGAACGGCTATATGGAGAGAAGGATAGAAATAAATAAATACTCGGGCAGATATAATGAGACAGAAAAGCAGAAAAAGAGACGGATTTTATTTCATGTTTCACCAGCATCGATATACTATATTCATTAAGGTTTAAGAATAATAATTAAAAAACTAACAAACAAACCAAAAAAATTAGTCATGGGCCAATGCACGTTTCCCAGTTATCCTAATGCATGTCTTTGGAATGTGGGAGGAAACCAGAGTATCCAGAGTAAACCCACACAGACAAGGAGAGGATATTTAATCTGAGAGGTGGAATCTCTGTGAGGTGACTGTGCTAAGCACATGCACCACAGTCCCACCCAGTTCCCACTGAGCTAGAGAGACAAAATTGATGGACTCTCAAAATTACGCCCAAACATGGTCATTAATATTGTTTCAAAAATGTAATCCCCCGCCTCATATTGATGAGGTATTATTGAACATCACTGAGGTATTAGTGCAAGCCATTCTACTGCCACTGAGTATGGAGAATTTAGAAATGTATGCTTTATATTATAAATAGGGTTACAAGTGAGATTTGCTGAAACAGTAGAGCTCAGTGAAGTGTGTGTTGTCCGCAAACTTTTGTCTATTTAGTACAGGCAGATAGAATAGACATGGATAAAAATAAATAGATAAATCCACAGATCTAGACAGGTGTATATAACAGGTAGATCTATGGATGCAGCCCTAGATGTCGATAGTTATTGTGTGTGTGTGTGTGTGTGTGTGTGTGTGTGTGTGTGTGTGTGTGTGTGTGTGTGTGTGTGTGTGTGTGTGTGTGTGGGTGGACTGTCGGTAGGTACTGGACTCTGGACCTGGAGGTCCTGGGTTCGAATACCACCTATGCCAAAGCTGCCACAGCTGGGTCCTTAAGCAAGGCCCTTAACCCACAATTGCTTGAATTGTAAGAACAAATCAGTTGTAAGTTGCTCTGGATAAGGGTGTCTGCTAAATTCCGTAAAAATGTGTGTGTGTGTGTGTGTGTCCCCGCCCAGTCACGGAGTTAAGCGACCGCCTTTGTGGAGTTTGCAGCCTTTGTGGAGTTTGCATGTCCTCCCCATTTATAGCTTAAATATACTGCTCACAAAAATGACTGGATATGTCAAAATAAACGATCCCATAATTAAATATATATTTTTGTAAGCAGTGTAATTGTGCGTTTGTGTCTCATTTATTACCATTAATAGGAAAGTGGTAGCCTAGTTGGGTTAAGGTACTGCACTATGGACCACAAAGACCAGGATTGCCAAGCTGCCACAGTTGGGTTCTGGAGAAAGACTCTTAAGCCACAATTGCTTGGATTGTAAGACTATCAGCTGCAAGTTACTCTGGATAAGGGAGCCTCCTAAATGACTAGATGTAAATGTACAATAAAGACAGTTTTGTCTGTTGCGAAGAATCAAAGAATCAGCATTTTATAATCGACCACAGGCCACCCAACTGTCTAAATATCAGCATCGGCCATTAAAAAGAAATATATAAATAAATAAATAAACCATAATCGGTCAACCAGTAGTACAGATGCAGAGTATTCTCTCGTGAGCTGTCCTTTTACTAAAGCAGTATTTTTATGCACGTGCTCAGGGAGCCAAAGGAACCCGAACAAGGACGCAATAATGGAATATGATTATCATAGGCATAATCTCATGCGAGAGCAGGTGCATAAAAGAGTCTCTTGATCAATACAACACAGCGATAGCCTAAAATGAAGAAGATTTTAATATGTATTGGAATGAGATGAAAAGATAAGATAGGCTCACAAAAATATCGAGCGAGGAGGAGCAAAAAAAAAAATTTAAAAAAAAAATGGCAAAGCAGACAGCAATAAAGGGCACGGTGAAAAAAAAAATTTGGTAATAAAATCGTGATATTTAAAGATGGGCTGATATTTAAAAGCGTGTGCAGGTGTCCTAAACAATTGCTTTGGGTAAGGTGCAGGGAGGAGACAAAGCCCTGGACCTGGTGCGAATATGTTCAGCTTCACTGCGCTTGGTGGCAAGCGAGAATAAATAAATAATAACGAAGAATGACTAAGTACAAAAAAAGGAGGGCAGCACAGAACCCAAGAGGCCGCACTCTTGCGTTGACTGGCATGTTTCTCGTTACCAGCAGCAGCTGCGAGGTCCACTCTGACAAACCGTCAAAGTGCTAATGGCAGGGTAAGACGCACGGGATCTAATTAACATATGTGCTTAGAGTTCAGTCCATTCAGCAGGTGTATAAATGTCACACTGAATGGCAACTGAGAACAACAACATGTATTGTAGTCTTATTTGGGGGGAATGATTTGGGGGGAGAGAAAAGAGCTGCACTGAGGAAAGGAAGCAGAGGTAAAAAGGTATGCAGAGTTTTTTGGTATGCTGAGTTTTTTTTAATCCCCTCTCCCCCACCCCGTGCGTCCTGGGGCTTGATGCGGGGTGGTGTGGGATTGTCAGTGAATAAATGTTGCAAATACGTGCTGGGTCATTCTGTTATTTCTTTCGCCGGAGAGAGGAAAGAACAGTTTAATCTCGATCGTGCATCTTTTGCTGAATTTTGCTGGTTGTGAGGCTCGGTCTCTTTACACGCAGCCCCTGCGGACGAGAGGAGGAACAGAGGGACAGGGCGGGCTGATGGATGAGTTTGTTCAGGCTCTGAGCCTCAGGGGACTGGGTCTGATAGAGTGCCACGCAGAGGGCAGAGAGGGTACGAGGGTCGAGCCACGGTAGATGCATGAGTCCTGAAATCCTGTTGAGATTTCTCGTTTGTTGCATGTCACATGCTGGGAGCAGAATAGAGCCGAGATTAGGCTGCAGGTCCATCGACACACGATCTTCAGACAGACTCGTTCCGTCTCCCTTACAAGGCGGGAATTTAGATGCCAACGCTTCGTATGTAATGCTGTCAGTGTCACCAAACCATCACTCCTGTACACATTTTATCTGGAATATTTTTGTCCCCATCGATATTTTATTAATTTTGTTATTATTTTTTCCAAGTCTGAAAACAGTGAACAATATGAACAATACATGGTATAGGCATTGTAGCTCGGTGGCAAAACGAGGACGCAGGGTGGAATACTGGCTACAGACCATAAGATTTGGTTTTCAGGTTTTAACACTACTGTGGGTCGATTAAGGAAGATGTTAAAAATGAAAATGCGTGGATTCGACGTTGAAGCTACATTATTATGGATACGTGCACCAAATTTAAAGGCAGAAACGGTAACTGGCTGTTAGAGATCGCGTTTGTCCCGTCTCTCTTTCTCCTCTCGTTCACGCGCACCCAGCCCCGCCTTCTCATTTCCTAG
>JAVSBV010067871.1:0-23651 GCA_033117975.1 Parotocinclus spilosoma
CATTCATTATCTTCTGCTTAATCCACACGGGATTGTGGGCCGGCCAGTGCCCTCTCAGCAACTCTGGACACAAGGGCAGGAACAACCCTAGATGGGGTGCCAATCCATCGTAGGGCACACATACAGTCACACACTAAGGGCCATGTTTAGAGACACCAATGAACCTAACGTATTTGGATTGTGGGAGGAAACCAGCATACTGGGAGTAAACCCGTGCTGCCCATTTATATAAATTATATATTTTATTAGATCAACAACTCAATGTTTCTATACATTACTTTAAAACAACAAACAGGATCTAAAGCCCTTTAAGAAACAATTTAACTGAAAATTTAACAGGAAACATTTACATATCTCTTTATAGCTCTCTCCTGCTTAGGACCTAATGAAACTAAAACTTTGTAGCATTTTAGGTGAATGTACCTCTGTATTGAAGTGCTTGACAAAGGTTTGCAAAAATTACTCCTTACCCATGGGATTATATCAAAGTGCTCCTATCTTTCTTTGAGGAACATTGGTTTTACAGCATTTCAACACGTTTTCTTACGCATTTGCTGACAAACCAAATACCTAAACATTTCGTAACATCGGTAAACTTCTGAACAATAAAAGCAATAAAACAATATTTTACTAGAGGAGGCGCAAACCTTTTCATTTGACTGTACTTGTGAAAAGTGTTGGTCTTAAGTGTTCACAGCTGTTCCTCAGCATCAAGGGGAAGCTCATTCTGACTGCATTCTGAGCAACATATAGTTTAGCTAAGAAGTTTAAGGTCCACAATAGTAGCAGCTTCTTAATGTCAAGATTTGAACTCATAACCTTCCACTTAGTAGTGAAAAGCAAAAAAAAAGTCTGTTGAAAACTTTTAGTTGAAAAATTACCTTAAGAAATGGTATAGGGCTTATCTAATGCAATAGATAGCAGCAGCCTACAAGTTAAGGTACTAGACGACAAGGCCCAGGGTTCAACTCCCACCTCTGCCAAGTTGCCACTGTAAGGTTTTTGAAAAATGTTTTGAGCAAGAATTAGCTGTAAGTCGACTTGCTAAATGCTGTAAGCGTAAATGCAATGTCAGTTTTACAGTTGTGTTCATAGGTTTACACTCCCTGGCAGAATTCCTAATTTTTTTTAGCCGTTTCAGAGAATTCAGGTTCAGAGAATATGAATGATAATGCAAAAACTGTTCTGTTTATCATGGTTAGTAATTATATAAAACCATTTATTATTGAACAATTGTGTTTGCCCTTTTAAAATCACAATGACAACAGAAACTACCCAAATGACCCTGATCAATAGTTTATATACCCTAGTTCTTATTACTGTGTGTTGCCTCCTTTAACATCAATGACAGCTTGAAGTCTTTTGTGATAGTTGTGGATTAGGACCTTAATTTTCTAAGACTGTAAAGTTGGCCATTCTTGTTGCTTCCACTTCCTGTAAATTCTTGGGCCGTCTTGCATGAACTGCACATTTGAGATCTTCCCAAAGTGGCTCATTGATATTGAGGTTAGGAGACTGAGATATTCTCTGATATATTCTCTTAAAACCAAACCAAAAATTACAAATTCTGCCAGAGTGTGTAAACTTACGAACACAACTGTAGTTGACTTTACTGCCTACAGTACTAGGATTGCCCCTCTCTAAGTACAAGATACTAAGGGTAAGCTCTATCATTAATACCCACTCAGAGAGAGGTATTAAATGAGAAAATCTCTTCTGCATGCAATCTTTTATTCAAATGCAAAGACAATTTCCAGTCATACTGTGAAATGAATTAATAGTGTTTAATGCTGAAAAAGACATTAATTAACCTATTGCAGCGTGGAAAATGAAATATCCATGTTTGGATGTGAAGAAACAGAGATAAAAGATCAGTGAAAGCCTAAGATTGCTGATAAATAGGGACCTCAGTACGTCAAAAACTGTGTGTGACTGATTGACATAGACTTACGTTTTGTGGCCTTCAGGCAAGATACAACTAATGTACTCATGTAATAAATGGTAGAACAGGACACAGTATATGTAGAGAGCAATACTGCAGTGCTGGCCTATCCGTGTGCTGCTTATCCAACCGTGCTGGCCAGTGAAGATTAGCCCATTTACCCAGTGCTCTTGAGTGGAGACTCAAGAACTGTTCCATGCATTATTCATCCACACCCATTCCAAATCTCTTTTCACATTATTCATTATAAAATAAAATGTATATTATAAAATATATATCTTTAAGGTATGGCCTTCAAACCTTCAAGAACACACCTACAGCCCCTGCTGATAATGAGTGTGGTAAACCAGATGGTAGAGTAGATTACATGTTACAGCATCAATATTTTTAAAAACAATGCTAATCACATGTTCCATGTTCGACCATATGAAGTCAAACTAGGGGGCTAACTGTACTGTTCCCCACCCTGTATTCATTGTCCATTGACTTGTGTATTTATTGTAAATTACCTTGCGTCATTGCACATGCTATTGCACACGTGCACTTATGTTGCATTGTGTAGTCTATTGTTTTATGTAGCCCCTTGGTCCTGGAGGAACTTCATTTCGTTTCACTGTGTACTGTACACTACCGTATATGGTTGAAATGACAATAAAACCAATTGACTTGACTTGACTTGACAAGGCACTCATGCTTGTGGCTGTGGCCCTAACATACTTTACATTCTGTATATGATATAATGCATTAGTAGCCTATAGACAACAGAGATTGAGATGGCTCAATTTAGGACACTCCCATATTTGTTTTGTTCATTACTCTAGAACAGCAGATAAATCTCACTGCACATGTCACTGCACAGTTTAACATGTCCGGCACGTGTTAATAGCTTGCACATGCTAGTACTTTTATTTAAAGTATTGCTCTGGTAATTGCGATTGTGATTTTTGTGTTCATTTAATTATTAGGTAATAAATGGGACATGTAGCAATACTGTAGTAGTAATAAATGTCTTGAAAAAGCATTCTAATCATGTGTCTACTCATATGCTATGTGGCATGTGTTAAGTGTATTTCTTTACTGTCAAATCCAAGCAACAATGTGACCAATTCAGTACGCTGTTTGACAGCCATAGATTAAGTTAGATACAGTATTTATATTCCTGGAGGAAAACAGCACTACTGCTTTATATTTCTGCTGAGCTATTGACACACCATTATCCCATGGACAAAAGTGTTTAAGAGGGTACAGTTTAGGACACTTCCATACAGTGGGTACGGAACGTATAAGACTTTTACATTTTTCACTCTTTGTTTCATTGCAGCCATTTGCTAAAATCAAAAACGTGTATTTTATTTGTCATTAATGTACACTCAGCATCCCATCTTGACAGAAAAACAGACATGTAGAAATGTTTAATTAATCTAATTTATTAAAAAAGAAAAACTGAAATATTACATGGTCATAAGTATTCAAACCCTTTGCTGTGACACTCATATTTAACTCACATGTTCATTTCTTCTTATCCTTCTTGAGATGGTTCTACTCCTTCATTGGAGTCGAGCTGTGTTTAATTGAACTGATTGGACTTGATAAGGAAAGGCACACACCTGTCTATATAAGATCTCACAGCTCACAGTGCATGTTAATACAAATGAGAATCATGAGGTCAAAAGGAATTGCCCAAGGAGCTCTAAGACAGAATTGTGGTAAGACACAGATCTGGCCAAGGTTACAAAAATCTGCAGCACCCAAGGTTCCAAAGAGCACAGTGGCCTCCATACTCCTTAAATGGAGAAAGTTTGGGACGACCAGAACTCTTCCTAGACCTGGTTGTCGAGCCAAACTGGACTGAGCAATTATGGTAGAAGAACCTTGGTGGGAGGGGTAAAGAAGAACCCAAAGATCACTGTGGCTGTTCTCCAGAGATGCAGTAGGGAGATGGGAGAAAGTTCCACAAAGTCAACTATCACTGCAGCCCTCCACTAGTCAGGGCTTTATGGCAGAGTGGCCCGACGGAAGCCTCTCCTCAGTGCAAGACATATAAAAACCTGCATAGAAATGGCAAAAACAACATGAAAGACTATCAAAATTTGAGAAATAAGATTCTCTGATCTGATGAGATGAAGACTGAAGTTTTTGGCGTTAATTCTAAGTGGTATGTGTGGAGAAAACCAGGCACTGCTCATCACCTGCCCTATACAATCCCAACAGTGAAACATGGTGCATGGTGGTGGGTTATACTGAGCAAAGGGTCTAAATACTTATGAGCATGTGATAAACTGAGATAAGATATTGATTTGTGTTTCTGGAGAAAGGTGGTTTATATTTTTGCTTACCCAGCTTACCTACTATTGGCATAATATCAGAATCTGATTAAATCAGCCTGAAATAAAACCTATAACCTACATAGCAGCTATTTAATATCAATATTTACATGGCCTTTAAAAGTTTTGTCCCAGGATGATGTCAAGTTCATGCTATCTAAATATATTTCTGCACATTTTACAAGTTTGGTAACTATTTTATATGGTTATTGCAAACTTGGTTCACACTTTGATTAAGAAACTGACCAGTTATTCAAGTGTGTAAAACACTAGTGCAGCAAATGGCCGAGTGCTTTGTTTACAGAAGCCTCAGTACCAGGTCATTCAGGGCTCCTTGGAAGTGCTGAATTATTAAAGCTGGTGATGTAGTGTCACCTCATACATGGTTGACACAGCTGGTCATGAACTTGTAGCTGCAATTCTTTTCTTTAATCTATTTTATTCACTTATGGCTATAAACACAACAATTTAAATATATTCATGGCGAAATTATTCATCTAATAGTATATAAATAACAAAAAATAACCACCAGTTATAAATATTAACTCAACATATAAAAAGATAAACATTCAGTATATAAGGAGTAACATAAACATAAAAGAGGCTGTAAATGTAGAGCAACATCTTTTATGATCAGTTTTTTTTTGTTTTTTTTTTTGTAAATGGCCTCTGAATGGACAAATCACAGTCAGTGTGCCACTTTCTCAGAAGAGGCTTGCCAACCTGCCATAATGCATTATTTTGTGTTAACATGCAAAACTATAAGTGAAACCATTAAGAAACTGTTTTTTCTGATGTAATCAAAAACATTAGTACGGATGTCAGGCAGTATCCAATTACAATGATGTATGTACTCATCTAAACTCATCCAAAGATTAATCTTTTAAATGTTTTTTTAATGTTGTTTTTACATTATTGTTAAGGGTTATATTGTGTTAACGATACAGCTGTAAAAACAAAAAAAGAATTTAAAATGATGATTATCTTCATGCGTCCAGAATATGTAATAAGGATAGAGTGTAATACTAACGATTTATTTTTGAGAAATCATATCATAGACAAGTACAGTGTTAATAAAATAATGTTTTATATTATTATTTTATTATTATTATCGTTGTTTTGATAAAAATGAAGAATAGTTAGTTCTCTGAAAGTATTGTACTTGTCTATCTATTTTTTTGTTTTATTTGAGTTTTGTTTGTTTCAATTTTTATATCCTTAGTCACCTCCAAAATTAGTATGTGTTCCCAACCCTCCCACTTAGCCGTTCATTTACCCACATTCACATAAAATAATGACCACAGGTGAGAAAATAATAATTTGCAAGCTGAAAGGAAAAAGAAAGATTTCAAATTGGTCTTGGTAATGTTGTGACTATGGCTGTGATATCAAACATATAGGCAATACATGTTAGCATTATGGGTTTTATTAACTGTTCCATATACTTATTATTGTTTTTTTTTTAAGACTGGTAAATATTTCATAAATTAGTTTTTCATAAATTGATTTAAGCAGCAGATGGTTGGAGTTCAGATGTGAGCATTCAGCTCTACAGTGAGTGAATTTAACAGGGCAATTTGAGATGCAGCCTTTGTACTGTGACAGTTCCTTAATCTTCTCTAGACTGAACAGTGCTCAGCTAATACACTGATCCGCGTAATAGTGTTAACCTAAAGTGTAGTGTAAGAGCAAGTATACATTTGTTTTTTATATTTTTCTAAATCATTTATCATAAAGTATTATCAAGCTACGTTAATAAATGTGTTAAAATACTTGTAAATCAACTGAAGTGTTTAGAATTTGCTGTTATATAGATGGGGTTCTTAGCTTGTTAAAACCTCCAGTCATGTTTAATGTACTACTTTAGGACAGTATATCTACAACCTCAAATCAGAAAAGATATCAGTAAGGAAAACGCATATAAAACACACAGTTGACATTCCTTCTGACAGCACTTAAAAGATATGTTGGCAGTGAGGATTCCAAAAAACACCAGGAATGCTGATTCATCTGACCACAAGATACATTTCCATTTCCACATTCCATGGTCCATCCCACATGCCTCCAAGCCCAGATTAATCAAGGCAATTTATGCTCACAATTAACTTAAGGCTTTTTTTTTGCACAGTAATGTTTTAAGTGGCGTTTGTGAATGCAACTCTATATTGTAGTGCTTGTTTTGCGTTTGTTTATAATAGTAATCCCTTGTGCATGTGGTTATATCAGCTGTTGTTGATTGGCAGTTCTTGATGCTGTGGCGTCTGAGAGATCATAATTTTCTCATGTATTTGTGGAACTCATGGACTGGAGATCCTCTAGCCATCTTTGCTCATTAAAGACTCCTTGTCTCCTTGTCCTCTTGAGTTTACTCTAGGTAATCATGTTTCCTCTCAGTAGTAACTAATTACACCAAACTGGTCTTGATGTAACCTTGTGTATAAATCTTGTGTTAGTCACTGAAATGGCCAGAGATGCTTATACAGATGTTTAATAAACCAAACCCAAACAACCAAACAAACAAAACATTGAAATCTCATCATTATTTTAGTTTTCTTAATTTAGTGGTACCTCGATTTCATTTTGAAATATCCCCTAATTTTAAATCAAATCTCAGATTCAGCCTTTTTTTTAATTTAGGTTATAAATTGGAGCATTGTTTCTTCTTTGTGACTGTTGAAACTACATGAAGCATTTAAATAAACTGCGCTCATCTCTTCAAGTTTAAGTTATTTTTTGTATTGTTTGTACATCCCACTGTTTGCTCACATGGGGGCTTACCTCTTTCTGTTGACATTTGAGAATTTGAAAATGACCTTATCACTACATATCATAAAACTGTTCTGTGTTTTACTTGAAATAAAGCATTACCAACTCATTCAACATTTGTCAAATTATAGTGTTTTTTAGCTGGTGTTAAATTATAGACTAGGGTTTGGGTTATATGTATGTGTGCACCTATGTGGGTGTGTACACATGTAGATGCTGGTTTCTACTGATGGCATCTCAGGTTCCCTGTTTATTGGTGACCCCCCTCTTCCTCCTAGCAGTTGCTCTGCTTGGATTAGACAGGTGAAATGAGCGCACAGACTGCCAACTGCTCAGAACCACATTGATCAGTGGGTCTATTGTATTGGTCACATAGGAGGCCCTTTGAGGTAGAGAGCATCCAGTGTGCATGGTATGTACCCTTGTGTGACACGAAAATGGTTTATATGCGTGCTTTAGCCATGATGTTTCTTTTTGTGGGCTTATGTACTTTTGCTTTATTTGACTGTGCATAACATTGTAGTGTGTGTGCGTGTATTTGCAAGCTGAGCTGAAGACTTTATCTGTATGTATTGTGAAACCAATGTAATGTGAAATAGCACATATAAAGCTGTATAATTTAATGATTACGTACGTACAGTAGGAAGGTTATATTAAGGTGAATGATATTAAACAATGTAAATAATCAAGACTTAAATGTTGGTGTGACAGTAAGGTCTTAAAGTAAGGTCTTAAGGCATTTATTTATCCAAACAAGCACAATCATCTTCCAGTGAAGTGAGGAAATTTAGCTTTATAAGGTAAAGTCCAATGTATTTATATAGTGCTTTTTAAAATGGTGCATTGTCTCAAAGCAGCTTTCCAATATTATATTATCTTAACAGGCTTAATTTTATTCAAAGTATAAAAGTATAAAAAGTATAAACAATAATCATCATAATAGCAAACATGTAAATGTATGTAATATCAATATGGATGACACTGTAGAACAGTAGTTCTACTGTAGGCACAGTTGTCTCACAGCTCCAAAGATCCCCTGTTTGATTATCAACCCGGACTCTGCCTGTATGGAGTTTGTATGTTCTCCCCATGTTGTTGCGGGTTTCATTAAAGTGCTCTGTTTTCTATGTTCTTTCCAAATTTCAAAGACATGTCTTGGGTTAAGTGGTGTGTCAAAAGTGTCCCAGTGTGCATGAGTGCGTGTATGCCCTGCAATGGATTAATGGATTTGATTTATTTTGCTTCATTTGTTTATTTATTTTTATTTATTTTTTATTTATGTTTAAGCAACTTGACTATATATATTTGACTATATATATATATATATATTGTCAAGTGTGCTTATTTAAGAATATGTATTGCATTAATTAAGTGGGATATTCTACATTTATTTTGAAAAAATAACCTCAGTAAAACAATAGTATGAACTCAATAAAGATATTTAACTTATTTTGACTTTGAAGTTACTTCACCTCATTGATTAATAACCATGACTAAAAAAAAACACAGTAAACAGTTAATTCTGAAATAACTACCAACCATTTATTTTTACAGTAATTTGCATTGCCTTTGGTAATTAAAAATGCTCTGCTGACATTTCTGTGCTAATGTTAAGAAAAAAAGAGAAAAAATGTGGTGTTGATTGCTTCCTATCTGTTCTTGGATATTGATCTATATCTGCAGTTAATTGAACAACTGTACCCATCTTGGTAAATTATTAAAACCCTGCATTTGTTAAGCCAGGCAGTGACATCATCAGTCTTTTGTTGTGTTGCTGATATTTGATCAGCATAATATCAGTGTTACCGGATAAGGGCAGAGCTATTGTAACTGTTTTTCTTTTGGTGAAATAGCTGACGTATGTCTGTGATTAAGAAAACAATAATATATATTTTTTAAAAACCCTTTCCAACATAAAATAATAATATCTTCTGAAATGTATTTATGAGTCAGCTCAGAGGCTACAGTGGTACTTCAACATTTGTGAAGCTTTTACAATATTTGATATTTCTGCATAAAACATGACAAATTATGATACGATTTAACAGAAAACAGAAATGCAAATTAATGGATGAGACATAAATATTACATTTGGTCATCTATTTATTCATCATTTTTTTTTACATTCAACCATTCTTTGGAAGAATGACTTTGAATGTGCTTTAGTACAGTTGTTGCTTTGCTGCCTGACCCAGGTTTTAGTTCACAAGCAGATATTTTATTCAGTTAGAATTTACTTGCATAATTTAGAATTAATCAAGGTCGACAAGCTGGCCTAGATGAAGCAATACAGGCCCATAATACTAACCCCATCATGGTTCCCAGATGGAATGAGGTTCATATGCTGAATTGTGTGGGTTTCCTTTCTCCGGACATAATGCTTTTTGTTTAAAATAAAGTTCTATTTGGTCTCATCCATCAAAAATATTTTTGAGTAGCCTTCTGCTTTGCCTATTTGATCATTAGCAAACTGCAAACGATTTTTTTTATTACGGCATTTCTAGTGTAGTTGCAATTCTGCCTTGCACACCATTATTGAACAGTTCTCCTGAGGGTAGACTCATGAGCATTAGCATAACCCAGTGTGAGAGAGGACTTTAGTTGCTTACAGGTTACCCTGGGTTCTCTTGTGATCTCACTGTCTATTAACAGGCATGCTCTTGGTGTCATTATTGTTAGTTGCCCCTTTTCCTGAGGGTAACAATGGACCTGAATTTTCTCCATGTGTCCCGAGACTGTATTACTGTGCACATTCTTTAGAGATGTTTTTAAAGTTGTGTAACCTTATGAGCATCACCCAGACTCAAACTATGATACACAAAGTTTATTATAATAAACTATATATGAAGTAAATATATGAAGCATTTTCCTAAATACACGAATAACCAAGAATAATGTTTTTTCTCACTTGTTTAATTGGGTTCTCTTTATTTAATTGTAGAATCTAAAAATCTAAGTCCGTATTCATAAAGTGCTATTATTAGTGACAAGATCTTAAGGAATCTAGGCAATCTCTTTATCTCACCCTACATATTTTTTATGGGATGGTCATGTAGCTATTTGTACTAAACTATTGTAAACTATTTTATGTTGTTATGGCCATATAACTGTCCTGCTAGAATATCCATTTTTTAGTTTGTTAGCAGAGACAGACAGGTTTTTTATTTAAAATTCCCTGTTATTTTATGGTGCCCATGATGATTTTTGGTGCCCTAATGCAGTTTAGGGCACTTGCACGAAAGATTCCGCAACAAGGCCCACCATTACACTTAATAGTAGATATCAGGTGGTAGCCATCCTTTGGTTTAAACCAAACACACCTTAAATGTTTGTTGCAAATATGTATATTTTTGTTTCATCTGACCATAGAATAGTCCAAGTAGAATCAGAATCAGAATATCTTTAATGTCATTATACCAGGTATAACGAAATTAAGGTGCCATACTTGCAGTGTACAAACAAATAACTATAAATTACACAGTAGGTGAAGTATGGAAGTATGTGCCTTGGTAAAGAAACTTTAACATCCTTTCTTGAGGATGGTTTTGCATCCAAATATATGTATGTATTTTTTCTCAGTGTAATATTCAGCATGCATCAGTAGTCACCAGACAGTAAATTCCTTTTTACTGTTTTTAAAAACATGTGAACTCTGTAATAATGATGCATGCTAACCCTCACACAGCATTATTATTATTATTATTATTAATAGTAATAATAATAATAATAATAATACTTTTTATTTATATAACACTTTTCTAGTAATCAAGGACACTTTACAAGCCATTTTCACACAAAAAAACCCTATAAGGGTCTATGCTATATATGTGGGACATGAGCTGACAGTATTAAATACAGCTGAAAAATGTGATTACATTCAAGTTAATAACTACAGGATATAGTATTTGTGAATAAAGTTTGTTTATTTCTTCATTTATTTTAGAGCGGGAAAAGGGGTGTTTTCAGTCATGAAGCTTGGAAAAGTACGCAGCTCCAAAGATAACCACAAGAAAGGAGGTAAATGTCTGCATTGCTAACATTTTATGCATTTACATAAAATAAATATTATTTAACTTGGTTTATTAACACTTTGTATAGCAGTCAGTATCTTTGAGTTCTGTACTGAACATAAATTAGGATTTCCATCTGCATAGCCTTTCATGATTTGTAGAATGATTGGAAATTCTACAGTTGTTCTTGGTATTTATCATTATATAGATGATCCGGCCATTCTGGAAGCTGAAGATCTGGATAAAGGCATGCATAGACGTGCCGTTGATCCTGACAGCATCTCATTGGCCTCTGTCACTGCTGTGACCACTAATGTCTCTAATAAGAGGTAACCAATTCAGAACTCAAACCTCGTATGTCTCACAACCTAAAATGGCCATCAAAGTTACGTATCATTTTATAATTAGGTGTTGTGATTGCAGGGCCGGAGGGTTATTCTCTTACTCTCCTTACCTTACACAGACAAAGCCAGAAGGCACTGTCAGGACCTGAACCCAGGTCCCTGTGGTGGTGGGCTGACGTATTATACTGCTGAGCCACTCATGCAGCCTAACTTAATTCAGAAGGTTAAGTTATGTGCAAACGCACATGTACTATGAATGTGCTGCTAGTCCTTTACAGGACTCGATAGTCACTTTTGCAATGCCAGGGCTGATCCCCTGTCCATCCTAGTCCCCCACATTCACCCTAACGACTCAGCTGGAAGGCCCTATCAAGGATATAGATCAGATCAAAAGTTGGCTAGCGTGTTAGATCGCGATATTCTTGTCTTGGTATAAATTGTATACACCAAGGTATTATGCAGTATGTAATGTGGTATAATGTTTTTCAGATCAAAACCTGATATTAAGATAGAACCGATAGCAGGAAGGCCTGTGGATTACCAGGTATGGTTTATACAAGTGGTGATAACACAACCACTAATGGAGCACACCCACAACTTACAACACATTAAATAAGGGCCAAATTCTGATATTATTTATATGACATTATCCCTGTGTAATGACTGAATTTTTCTCATTTTTTTATTAAAATAAGTTTTAATACCACATTATACAGCTCTGTCTGTAGAACTTTTAACTTTGAGAAAACAAAATCTGGTTGCTAGAATATTTGGGTAATTTCAGGGAATGAATATTGAATACCAGTGTTCATTTTTGTTTACTGTGGTTTGACAATATCATTAAACTCATCAAATTCATCGAGGTATCTAGAGGAATACAAATGTGCATTGAAGGCCAATATCACAAGCCTTAGCTAAACTTTTGAACCATGATATACATGAAAAAGGAAGGATATACATCTAAAAAGGAAGTCTTACGTTAACCCTGTCTAGAACCCTGATGACTCCTCTAGGCTCAGAGGCATCTGTAAAGGACGATCACACAGTGGAGTGTTGTGATCAGACAAATCAATATTCCACAGTTTTTGCTGTGTGGTCTGGGCCAAAAATAAAAATTATCATCCAGATTGTCATCAGCAACAAGTCCAGAAACGTTGGTTATGGATATAGGTACTGGTCCCCAGTTGAAAATGTGTGAAGAATTTTGAGACAAAAATGCAACCAATGTATATATTAAGAGGTACTAAGATCACTTTATCCTCAAAGCCAAAACATGTGCTGTGAGAAGGAATGGCAACACTACAAAGTCGTAAATGCTTTACCGACCCAATATATGAACAAATGAAATAAAGTTGAGCAGCCAAAACATGAAATAGCGTGGAATCATACTGTGTGCAATAAAAGTTCAAGCAAATTCAAGAAACACACTGCTTTTTCACATTCCTACTATTTCTTATTTGGGATTGTATTTTTGGGTCCAGAGCAAGTTTTTTAAAGTTATTAGAGTAGTTAGTGAGTGAGGTCCCCATTAATAGTTCAGCTTCATGTACTGATACAGGGTAGAGTTCTTAGCAGATCTATAGCACGGGCATGCAGCATGCTTTATCATGGTTCTTCATAATCCACTGGGAATTTCTGTATTTTCCATGTAGCAACCAGTAAAATGTCCCCACAAGGTTAAAATGTCCAATTGTTCTGTTTTTGTGGGTGTTTGGTATTCACACATATACAAACTTGAGTTCACCTTACGCGCTGTGGAAAATGGGACCTTTATTAACACATTAACTACCCAAAAATTTTCTGAACATTTGTTACTTAATTTCTGTTCGCCTACATCCCACCCCATCCCATCAGTAGGCGAGTTAAAGCACCCGATCCCCAAATGGGGATCATGGTTTTTAATGGGTTAAGCCATGTTTTTAACTGCTTTGTCTTACAGATAAGTGTCATGGTGATTGAGGCTCGCCATCTAGTGGGCCCGAATATGGATCCTTTGGTGTGTGTGGAGATTGGAGATGAAAAGAAATGTACATCCATGAAAGAGTCAACGAACTCTCCTTACTACAGTGAGGTCAGTAATCAAAGTGTTCTATAATATTGTGGAATGCCCTATTTAATGTTATAAGAGTTAAAATATAATATATCAGACGTGACTAATTACGTTCTAACAACTAATCATTATCCATAGAATAATAGACTGAAGACATCATACTACAGTTCAACAAGTCTAATAACTGTCTGGTTTTGGTCCAATGTAATGAACTTTATAAAACAGCTCAAAGCAAATAGTTTTCTAGGGGGAAAAAATCTAACCTTATTCTAACACAAATTTTTAAACATGGATAACATCACTGTGAGTGAAAGTTAATTAATTCACAGTAATTAATCAAAGTTTTGCTGATTGACATGACATTTCTCACTGTGTCCATTTTAGAAATAGATATACTCGTATTTAAAACCTATTTAACTGAGAACTCTTTTATATTCTTTGAAATAGATCAGTTTTTTAGAGGTTTTAGAGATTTCTTTGTCAGATTTTAATGGGTTATTATAAACATTATTGATTAAGATATTGACCTGTTGTTTTAATACTATCACATTTTAATGACCTGCATTTGCACCTCTATTCTAGTTCTTTGTGTTTGACTTCCACGTTCCAACAGATGTCATGTTTGACAAAATCCTGAAGTTGTCTGTGAGTCTGAATGCAATCTTGGTTCAATGAAAATGCTTTTATATGCACATCTGTTTGGTTTGAGATATTAACAACTAATATCAAAAACTGAATAATTCTTATGTGTAACCCTGCAGGTAATTCATTCAAAAAACCTTCTGCGAAGTGGCACACTGGTTGGCTCCTTTAAAATAGATATAGGAACAATCTACTCACAACCAGGTGAGTGACCATATGAATAAAAACATTAACCAGAGTGACAATGGAAAATATTTTTTATAGACTGATAAATTATTATGTGTTGCAGAGCACCAGTTTTACAATAAATGGGCCATGCTAATTGATCCTGATGACATCACAGCAGGCTGCAAAGGCTATGTAAAATGTGACATATCAGTTTTGGGGAAAGGTGACAGCATTAAGACCCCAGCCAAGGCCAACGAGTTAGAGGATGATGACATAGAAGGGTAAAACACTATTTCCAGCTACAATGCAGCTAATTGTGTCTCTTGCTTGAAATATGCATAATAACAGTGATTAAGTACAGCGATTAAGTACTTATTTTAAGTACTAAGCATATGTACATAGTACAATGTACTTGTTTTATGTATCTTCATAATTAAAACTAGAAAATACCTCATTTTAGATCATTTTTCAAAAACCATTCATTTCACAAGCTACAAAAATAGCCTGTGATTTTTTAAACAAAATAGAAAATTAAGCTACAATATGTACTGGGCTTACACCAAAAACCTTAACTCGTGGTGTTGGGTGTTGGTCACTCGACACAAGACACAGACACATTATAAATCCTAATAAAGAGTTCATAGCAGTTAAGACATGAATATGCATGCTAAACAATGGCCCAAGAGACTCAGTCCACTTTTCTGACTCACATACACAAGAATGGTAGTTACATTGCTTCACGTAACAGCCATTACAACATTATTACAATAGCCAAGTGTAGGTGAATGTAAGCCTAGAATATCCAGTGACTCGTCTGACTTATGTCCAACAACTAATGGGCATTGATGTTTCACTGTGGGCAATCAGTGAATTGAATATATGCAAATTAAACACATACATAAATGAAAAATATAAAATCACTAAGCGCAAAACTCCAGATGCTGTTTAAATGTTAAATTTCATGCTGTATTTCGAACTCTGGGGGCTACTGTAGTAAACAGTAACATACTGCAGGGATTCCCCTACACGTTGACTTATTAATCAACACCGATTGCCACATATTGATATTTTCTTACTATTTAAGATGCTCTTTAATGTGAAGCTGAGTGCAACAAAGTGATTTACTCAGCCTCCCCACACTTTCTTATCTTCTTATCTCACTCTCACATTCTCTCTCACACAAACATTTGTGGAATTATAAACTGTCTTTACATGACAGAGCAATGTTATTCTATTTACGATGCAATCATGTCTGAGGTTTTTTTCTGTGCTTGTTTCTCTGGTGTAAAAAAAAAAACATGTTGCAAAAACTTAGTACATCTTACTCCACTTATTTCTCTCCTCATGGTGCATCAGCATTTTCCCACAAAGAGAAGCCAATTCTCAAATAGAAATGAATTCATAACTAATTGACAATCCATACATGCAATACTTAAAATACTTATTATAACCTTGATATTATCATAGTAAACCTATTATTCAGCAATTGCAATATTTAAAATATGTGGTACTGCTTATAGTTAATCATCTGTATGTATGGTTTTGGTACCAGGCTTTCAAACTGTTTTTGCATAACTTTCAGGCAGCTTATGTTACCTGAAGGTGTTCCATCAGAGAGACCATGGGCCCGCTTCTATGTAAAGATCTTCCGAGCAGAAGGACTTCCGAAAATGAACGCAAGCATCATGGCCAACGTGAAGAAGGCTTTAATTGGAGAAAACAGAGACCTTGTGGATCCCTATGTTCAAGTGCTGTTTGCTGGCCAAAAGGTAACTTTTGGATATAATGAAATTAACAGCTTTGTGTCGGTTAGGCCTCGCCTTCTCACAACCTTGTATTAAATTACTGTGAAATGTAAGTGTGCACTTGGCTACTCCATGCAATTGACCCAGTATTGCTATAGTAGACTAAGCCATGAAACATTTTACCTCTGTATGTGTTAATAGGGGAAAACATCAGTCCAGAAAGGCACCTATGAGCCTGTTTGGAATGAACAGATTGTTTTTACTGAGATGTTCCCGCCTCTGTGCACACGAATGAAGGTTCAAATCCGAGACTCAGACAAGGTCAATGATGTTGCCATAGGAACTTATTTCATTGACCTGCGCAAGATCTCAAATGATGGCGACAGGGGTACGTGAAAAGACTACACTGTTTGTGCTGTAAAAGTTCTGGAAAATCGAAATCGTCAAATGGCTTTCAAATATTAGCAAGAAAATGTGCATTACTAAAGCATAAACCTTCAGGCTTACTCCTTCATCCCTACTTTAGGGTTCTTACCCACTCTTGGTCCAACTTGGGTCAACATGTATGGCTCCACACGTCAGTACACACTGATGGATGAGCATCAGGATCTAAATGAAGGGCTGGGTGAGGGTGTGTCCTTCAGGGCTCGTCTCCTCATCAGTATCGGTGTAGAAATCTTGGGGACGTCTTCCACGGACTTAAAATCTGCCAGTGAGGTGTTGGTGGAGTCCATTGCAAATATATCAGAGGTACAACATTTTTCATTTGTAAAAACATTTCAGTCAAATAAATTTATTGACTTTAAATTTTTCGTTGGAGCTTGTGTCACCATTGTTTGGTTCATTTATGAGTCAGTATATCCAAAACACATTTTTAAGTCTCTGCATTGTAAGTTAACAGTGCTTCCAAATAAACTTTTATGGACTCAAGACTCAAATTAAAGGGTACACCACTGGCACGAGGGCCAGTGGTTCAGAGTTTGGGATATGAACCGACTGTGGCTCAGCATTGGGAACCAGTAATCTGACCAACTGAGCCACCTGATTGGTGTGCCCCCTTGGGTGAGGTGTGGTTTGTCTGGTGAGGAATATATTGTAACGGGTCCCAGGCTGGGCCTTTGCTGTCTGCCAGTAATTGATTAACTCAGGAGCGTTCCCTATCCTGTGGGTCTCAGAGTTCCTCCAAAATATAAAAAAGTAATTGTTAATTTACAGTGCAACACCATAACTCTTACATTGTTGGCATACTGATTCATTTACTGAAAACATTCACTTTAATATTGCTTAAGACATATATATGTTTAGCACATGGTTTAGCATTTCTGTGAAGGATTCTTAAATTAGGATATTAAATTATAATATTAATACAATATTAACTTTTATTAATAAAATACTATTTTGAGGTTTTTATCATAGTATTTAGCATAGTGTTTTTGACCTTGGTCCTAACACTAGTAAATTACTGATATAATGTAAGTAGTACATTACAGAGAGTTGTATCCAATGTTTTTTTCTGTCATGCAACAAAAATAAAGGCAGCAGTGGATATTTTACTGGCGCATTAATATGTTAAGGAGCACTGAGACTTCAGAGCCTCTGGTGAGGCAAAATACATACATACACCTGGACGTGTGGTGCAAGACCCTTTGCCCCTTCAGTGCAATTCATATGTTACCTCTTTGGAAAATGAACTTTGTCAAAGAAGGGTTAGATGCCTGTAATGACCATCAAAGTAATTACAGCACATTGCTAAAAATCAAGTTGTATATCTGTATGTTGCCAAGCCAGAGGCATCCAGGTCTCATAGCTCCTTGGATGGGGGCTGGGTCTGTGTGTGGGTCATGTGAAGAAGATCAGGGGTGCCTCTATGTTATGCTATTACATTTACACATAGTGGGTTTGTGTGTGGAGTGTTCTTTTGAGATTATTTGTCAAGGTTGCACAAGGACTGGGGGATGGTGAATACTTATCTACCATCAACTAAAGGATCAGGACTGGTTGCCATGCCGGATCCCGAGGCTGGTTTTAGAAGAGATGCATGATGCTAATTATGGCAATTTACAGTACCTTTCAGTGCCTCACGGGCTGACAGTGTGAAAACTTATTTATTGATCTAGTCTTTGTGAGGAGTGTTAATGCACACCCTGGAGCTCTGATCTTGTAATACACAAAATATTGAATAACAGCCAGTTCTTCTACATAATATACAGTGATGCTGAGGGCATGTCAGTGTGTAATAGCTGCTCTATAAAGGCAGAGTCTGGATCTATAAGCAATGTAAATAGAAGTAATGAATGATGATAGACAGAAACTCATATATACTTTAATAAATGAGAGGATGATCTAAGCTGATCCAGATGCTACTGGATAGTAATGCATTAAAGGATGTACCAGTGATTTATCTCCATGCATATCCGACGTGTGTGTGTGTGTGTGTGTGTGTGTATGTAAGGATATTAAGTCTATACATGATTTGTGTTTTCCAGACATCTACTGGAAAAGTAGATGAATTCTTCCTCTTTGGATCCTTTTTGGAGGCCACCATGATTGACAGGAGGATTGGAGACAAACCGATTAACTTTGAAGTCACAATTGGTGGGTTCATAAATGATGTTCACTCATTGCTAAAAAATAAGTGCCCTGGTATTAACAGATCCCAAACAATTGTTGATAAAGACAATACGGTCCAAGTCCATAGCGGTCCAGGTGTCTCGTTCATGAGAACACTGCAAATGATGGCAGTGGTAGCGTAAAGGGCACAGTCACAACACATTTCCTTCTGCTAAGTACCTGGAAATGGTCCAGGCAGAAGTAGGGGTGTGTAATTAAGGTACACCTGTGTCTGGATAATGAACACCGAAACTGTGGCAGCTGTTTGTGCTTGTTGGTGGATTAAATGATCCTTTCTCCTGGTGGTTTGTCTGGGCCGTTTAGAACCTGTTCACCTTGTGCACCTACCCTCACAGAACAACTGCTCCCAACAACCTTAACAGCTTGGTCAGAACAGCAGATTGCGGCCAATTTGTCAAAACGTCCATTATACTTTTCTCAGTCAAATCTGCCAACTGGGCAAAATACCTTCAAATGCTTCACAGGGGTATGACTACCCAAAAGTAGAATTTTCTGAGCCAACCAAACCTGTAATCATTGTGCATGTGGGAGTCTTGCGGAGGTCCGACAAAGTTCTAGTTTTGTGCTTTATTTTCTTGTCAATGAGTGTAGTATTATCTTACTTTGCATTGATGCTGAAGCATTACATAATCCCCTCTAACAAAAAAAAACAGTTGCATGTGCAGTTTCTTCCCAAATACTTGGTTAGACCTCCCCTCAGGTAAGGATTACCTTTGTCTTGAGAAGGCTCCTGTTAACTTTGTCCTCAATATCACTAAATGGGGAAGCACATTGTACTGAGTTATTGACACATGCAGACAAGATTAGTTAGATGTACTGACATGCCTTTAACAGCTCATTCTACAATTCTTAATTTTGGATACCTGACAGGAAGTGTCATAATGCAAGCACCACATTCTGTCCCTTCCATCAGCAGGTGCAACATAATTTTGGATTCATCTTAGACAGCAATATCACTCAAAATGGTATAGCCATGCTAAGCACTGTCGAGTTGTGCGACAATTTTGAAAAAATTAGGCTTGATTGTACATGGCCTCCATGACATTGTCCATGACTCATTTTGTCAGTGAGTTGTGTATGTCCAAAGGATCCCCTTTTTCTGAATGTTTATTCTTAATAGCACACAATTCTTAACATGACCTCAAAATTATTGCATGAGAAAACCCCACAAGGTTGGAATTTATTTAAAATACTCCTCTCAGTATGTCTGCCACTGGTAGCCATGTCACATTCAAAATTGTTCTGATTGCTCAATTTGCTCATTCTAATGTACATTCAAATGAAAACTGGTCCACGCTCTTTGGAATCGTGGCATCCCTTTTCTAATTTCCTTATAGGGTATTCAATTCTGAAAGGGCAGGTGCCTGTAATAACTGGCCACTCGGTTGAAATGCTCTTAGAACACCTGTTCTGATCTTCACCCAAGTAACACTGAAGAAATAGATCCTAGCAATTAAAAGTTATTTAAAAAATAGGACGTACTGAACTGTATTTCTTAATACTGAACTGTTTAAACCTTTTCTGAAGATTATTGAGTTCTCATTTGAAATGATCTTGCTCTTTTGCCGGACAACGCAGTTTTGTTTAGTAAATTGCTTTAAAATATAAGCCATTATAATTAGATGATTTCAATGAAAAACATGTATACACATACTGTATGTTTAAATGTCTTATAATCTTTAGTTTTTTATATAATGTAATATAATTGTCATTATTAGAAAAAAAAATTGTCCTGTATCCTATATACAGTTGATTCCAGTTACTCGGACCACATCGGGACGTAATGGTTTTGGTCCTAATAACCGGCTGGTCCGATTAAATGAACATGCCCTATGTTACAAGATAGGACGTGCTATGTAACATATTAAATGCTTATTAAGCCTTTATTGTACGATTTACAAGTGTAGCGAACGTACAAACAAGACTGTTGCTTACGACCTTTGTTCATTAAAAAATACATTTGCAAACAAGTTTTTTGAAACTATCTACAACACAATGTATAGGTCCTCAGCATGTGAAGCATAATACTGTAAAAAACAAGTTCCTACTAAATTCCAGTCAACGTTTGAAGAATTTATCCAGTGTAATTTGACGCGCTTTTGCTGTGGCTAAGTGGCGACTTGTGGCTTGATTTTGTAGTAAATTGAAATGTTAGGCAAAGTCCTGTAGGTGGCAGTAGAGCGCTGGGGAGAAATTTGGGAGTTTTCGGGTAGAGACGAAGACTTTCTTCACGGATATTACATACTGTACGCATTCTTTGGTCCGATTAAGCGGAATTTTGGTCCAAATAAGCAAAAAACATTACACGTAATAGGATTTGTTTCAGTAATTTAGGATTTGGTCCTAATAAACGGTTGGTCCCATTAACCGGAATCAACTGTATCTTATTTTCATTTGATAAGATGTATTACGCCCCAGCTTGTGCAGCGATTTCTTACAGGACCCAGCCTTGCATTGTGTCCCAATAGTGGCTTTGGGTCAGGTTTGTCACATAATGTAGACACTTTTATCTGAGGGAGAGTCCAGGTTGGATTTCTTAACTTAATTCTTAAGGAAATATTGTTCTTCCTCAAACAACTTCTTAAGAATCATTAAACCTTTTCTTAAGAACAATTCTAAGAACAAGTGGTATTCTTGAAAGCATTGTTCTTAAATGTTTTCTTAACCTTTCTTAACGATAGCATCACATTTGTCTTAGGCTGTAAGAGCTGACAAGGTAAGCTTACCAAAATTTAAACAGTTTAGTTACTGGAAATATCATCCTCGTCCTTGACTTTCCGCAGAATAAAAAGGAATTGAAATTGAAAAGGAATTGAAAAGGAAGACTTTATATCTCTGCCATTACCTCTATTTCTTGTTTACTAAATTTTCTGAATGCTGTGTTTGATGTTTTTGCCTCTGAGCAGATTAAACTTAATAACCTAAATAACGGATCTTGCACCATATATTATAAGCTTTATTTTATAGCATATATTATATTAAATATTTACTACACCTAATGGTGGATGTAACGACTCATTGAACTACGTGGTCATTCCTGTTATGCTTTTCTTTACTTAGGAAACTATGGAAACCAGATTGATGGTGTGAGTAAGCCAGTAAGAAAATTTAAGAAAGCCAGACAGGATGTTGATGAAGAGCATTCTGAACTGATCCAGAACTCCAGTGATGAAGAGCCAGACAATGAAAGTGATCTGGAGCCGGTGTCCTCCACTCCTTTAGTGAAACCCATGGTCACTGACAGGTCAGTGTGAATAGAAAACAATACAAAACTATCATTCAGCACATACAGTTGTTTAAAAACAAAACCATACAACATATTGAAATGATATTACATATTAGGAGAAACCGTTACCTGGCTCTCACTGGGGGTTTAACTTCTACTGTGTTGTTAATTATTTTGAATAAAAAAACAGCCTAGGGTACAGAAAAGCTAAGAAGAAAAGTGCATGTACACATCCTTTGTTTCCATACTTGACTGGACTGTTAAACATTGTACACTGCTCACAAAAATTAGGGGGTATTTTATTATAGAATACTTCATTTTGAAATATCCCCTAATGTTTGTAATCATTATAGTTCATATAAAACTGTAACGTCTTATTGAACTAAACAAAAGTCACAAATCACCTTTACAGTGGAATTATTACAAACAACATGCAATCTTCCTTCATTAGCTTCATTAGCAAAATGCCTCATTAATTTGTCTTGCTGCACTACCCCTGCCAATAACTCCTCCACTTCCCACCGCCTTTGAGAACCGCTGCTTTATCCAGTGTTAAAATCAAGTTTAATGCCTTAATATGTGTAACAACATTTTCTGATCACAATATCATTATAAAATCTGAACCAATTATTCTAAGGTCAGATTTGAATGAAATCTACAGTGTGCTTAGACCGAAATATTGAATTCATGTCAGATGTAGAATGTAAACAGATGCAGTTCATTTGAAACTGGCAATAAAATGATTGTTTTAAAAAAAATCTTGCAACTTCAACACCAGTTTTCTTAGAATGACAGATAACTCGTGAAATATTTTGATTTTGATTTTCCGTTGGTTTTTAACTGATGTAACTGAATTCAATAATAGCCCAGAACATATCACAAGTTCTAATGAACACCATTGGTGCTTTTTCAGCAATTACTATCACATGCCATATTTTGAAAAGAAACCCTGCATCTACATTAAGAGCTGGTGGCCAGATCAGAGAAGACGCCTCTACAACTCGAACATCATGGATAAAATTGCTGATAAACTGGTTAGATTATTTTCTTTCCATTTTGTGGACGTGGAAGAGGGGATTTTTGTTGTGGCTTTTCTCACCTTAGATGATGTGTGTGTACTTCTGACAGGAAGAAGGTCTGAATGATGTTCAGGAGATTATAAAGACAGAGAAGGCTTATCCTGAACGAAGACTGAGGGGGGTCCTGGAGGAGCTGAGCACTGGTTGCAAGTATGTGCATGTTTAAGTATTTAAGTTTATGTATTGTATATTTGTGTATATTTGAGTGCACTACATGTCCTTACAGCAATAGTAGTACCTTTTAAGGAATTTAAGAATGATATACATTAGGCTGGTCCTCACAAACAAAATGTCTTTTCACAAAAACTGCATGGCTAAAATATTTCTTTTGGTTATGTTCAGGGTCAGGTTAGAGCTATATACAGAAACAATTATACAGTGGTGCTATACAGTGGTCCCACAATATCAAAAAGGAAGCCAGTGTTGCTTCTAGACAACTAGTGTAATCTCTCACGTTGGCTAATGTTATTATTTATGGTCCACCATCAGGAAAACACAACAAAAGTTGTATATGGTATGATTGTAAGGAAAAAGCCTTCGCTCTTTAAAAAAGCACACTTTGACAACCCAGAAGAACTTTTGTGTGTTAGGAGACTCACCGCGGTCTCCCGTTTGCCCCGCCGCCATTCCAGGTCTGCGTTACGGAACGATTCCTAATGCGGTTTATATTCCGTTATGGGATTGACGAGGTGATTAGGTTCACCTGGGACGCGCATTATTTAAG
>JAVSBV010067872.1:0-10369 GCA_033117975.1 Parotocinclus spilosoma
GAGGAGATCATGGAAGTCCTGAGTGTTGTTGTGTTGCTGTAGGTAATAGAGGAGATCATGGAAGTCCTGAGTGTTGTTGTGTTGCTGTAGGTAATAGAGGAGATCATGGAAGTCCTGAGTGTTGTGCTGTTGTAGGTAATAGAGGAGATCATGGAAGTCCTAAGTGTTGTTGTGTTGCTGTAGGTAATAGAGGAGATCATGGAAGTCCTGAGTGTTGTGCTGTTGCTGTAGGTGATAGAGGAGATCATGGAAGTCCTGAGTGTTGTTGTGTTGCTGTAGATAATAGAGGAGATCATGGACGTCCTGAGTGTTGTGTTGTTGTAGGTAATAGAGGAGATCAGACCAGGCTGTGACCAGATAATTTTAAAAGCTTTTGAAAGTTTGTAGCTCTGCTGGTTGTTTTTTTTTAGGAGAAGCCAAAGCCTGGACAGCAGCTGAGTCCCAGAATAACGAGTTAAATCTGTCGTAACCGGTGAGTTTAAAATGTACTGTATATATCAAAGTGTAGTGTTCCTTAAACATGCTTGATACGGTACACGACCATGACCATGACTTTTCCTCACTACATTTCCCAGCGCACATCACTCCCACCATATGCCTCCCTATGTCATGAGTTTAAAACTGGGCACAGGACAGGATCATAGTGAGTAGCCTACCTTAGACATGCTAAAAAAACTTGCATTAAACTACAGTTGGGTAACGATTTTAACATGAAGCTTTTTTTTAAATAATAAAGTGCCAAACAATCAAGTTCCTGGGTTCAATTCCAGGGTGAAGCGGCCTAAGTCTTTTCTGTGTGTCCAAAGACATGCGTGTTAGGTTAATTGGATTCTCAAGTCTATTAGTGTGTGTGCGTGCGTGCCCTAGGATGGTTTGGCACCCCATCTAGGGTTGTTCCTGGCCTTGCGCCCAGAGTTGCCGGGTGGGCACTGGCTGGCCTGCAACTCCGTATGCATTAAGCGGAAAATAATGAATGATAAACAGCTCATGTCATTTATTGAATAATGTATGGAATGTAATAAACAAAAATGATGACTGTACAAACATGTACTTTTTGAAAAAGGAACTAAATTATACTCGCCCGGGGAAAAACGACAAATTCTGCTGAATGTGTATTTAATTGTATTATCAGAATCATATTGTAAACTTGGCCATTATAAAATGAATAGTTCCTGTATCATTTCTAGGTTATTTCTATGCTATTAGTGGCCTTGGATGGATTGTCTAAAATAGGACTGACCATTTAATTTGCCTCAAATCAATATGTAGGTATTAAGATTTAAATTTTTTTGGATTTAAAAGTTATTGTTTTGCCAAAATTGCAGTTAAAGAAACCATCTGTTGATTGGTTGATCAAGCTCATTAAAGTAACTTGGAAAATCAATGAATTAAAAAATTCCTTTGATACTGCTGCTGCTTTAACGGGAAACCAGAGGTTTTTTTTATAGAGATACTGTACCTCATGCTGTACACTGTACTGTAATACTGTACTGCATTAAAAACAACACTTTTGTAGTGATTTGACAGTACAAGCAGCAAAAGCAATACAACGAAATGACATCTCAATACGCTTACGTAGACATCACGTCACAGGGTGCAGCAGAAATGTGATTTACGTCACAAATACCGTGACTGCGCAATAAAATAAAGAGACAAATAAATAGGAACATAAATACTGGATGCCCGTGTGCATACGTCAAAGCAAATTTGAAACAACTTTACTTGATCCTCAGACACCTCTTCAGATTGGCTGGCAAAGGTCCAGGCATACTATTGTTCATATGCGAATAAACTCAAATATATGTAGAATGCATTGAGAGTCTGTGGGATGGTGCAGCAGTTCTTCTGTTCCCAAGGCTCCATGTTTGTCCAAAGTCTTGTTCTTTATAGCAAAAAAGAAGAGAAAAATAGAACAAAGCAAATCCTCTGGTACAGAGTAATTAATACACAACTTTATACATGTGCAATGTGTTTGTGGAGGCAGCTCAGATACTGCTGATGCGTGGGTGTGACTCTCCCTTCAAAGGAAAAATTCACGAGGGTCTTCAGAAGATGGCACAATCCGTGTTGTTGTCATGACCTGTGTTTTGCCTTTGCTATGCAGATGAATAATTAACAGTTGTGCCTTTTCCACAAACAGGCCCACAACGCACCAGTGAAGGGCATGGGCTGAGCAAGCGTGGGAAAGTGAGCATCATATCGTCTTCTCCCCCACGCAGCAAGCAGGATGGTACAAATGGATCATCAGGATTGCCTAAAATTAGACAGAAATGACTGGATCAAAACGTATCGATCTTATGCAACAAATTCATATGGGACAATAAATGAGACATGAGAGTACTGTTAAAGCACTACATCATGCCTGTAATTTTTAAAGTTGCATTGCATATTATGATTATTTTAATGGACTTTGCTACAATTGGGTCAAAGATGTCCCATGAGAAAGCTAAACTGAACAACGTCATCAGTAAGCACTGTTCCAATTTAAAAAAGCTAAATACATCACAGTTAGTTTCAAGCGCCCTTGGATATAGTTCGGAAGTGAAGAGTCAGAATGGCATTGTGCAGTGTAACTCTAGGTGTGCTACATGTGCAGTGTAAGATAACATTTTAACCGTGGTTTTAATGAGTCACTCATTTTGTAGAAAACATTAAATTATTGTAATTGCCATAAAACAAACCAGCATTCTACCTAAAAGTGCATGACTGAAGTAGAAAATGAGTGTACAAACTGTGCCAAGAGACAAAATACAGACACCACCAGCCTCATGGGTTACGAAGTACAATGTAACTCTTATGCATGGCTCATCCTCACTCACAGAGGTGGTTTGGCTCTGAAAACGTGCAGTTCTGCTCAAAAGACACTGATCTGCACACTGTCAGAAATAGGTTGCCATTAAAGACAGCTCAACTAACTTGATTTTAGAAGTTAGATCATGACAAAGAACTAGAGTTGGCTGTCCACAACAGGCTTAACCCTTTAAGGATATTTAAAGTGTTGCAGGAAATAAAGCTAAACTTAGCTGAATCATTCTGCGAAAAAGTGCTTTGCAACAACAAAAGCAACAGATAAGTTTTCCTTACATTCAAATATCAGTATTATTTACATTGATGCCATTAGTAAGAAACAGCTCATATCGTATTAACAAGAGCAAGCTAGGCTTTAATAAACAAAATTTTAAAGGTCGTGAGGTATCGTTTAATTATCTTTATTAACAGTATAACAGAAAATACTGCAAACTCCGACTGTATTATTTCAAAATAATGCTGAATAAGATAGTTAAATACACAGAAAGGGTTTAAACTGTTACTGTCTTTAATGTCAAGGTTACTTAAATTTAAGAACATCCACAAAGGATAAGATATTATTTTAAACAAAACTACTTTATTTACAGTAGAAACCATATATAAAATACCATATGAATTCACATTTTAGAATAGAAATTATTTTGAGAGACTTGCACTTCTCACTGAAGAATGCAATAATCATTTTGCAAAGAAAGAGTGACAGAACCATCGTTCTGATGGTACATCAAATTACTAATGTACACTGTTGGCGTAATCCTGAAACAGCATTTATTTCAGTTGTACAGGGGCATGGTACAGTTCTTATAAAGCATGGATTGCACAATAATGCTGTTTACTCACTGTGTGCTGCAGAGAAGCCAGACTACACAAGGCCATCGTAGAGTGACAGGGCCTGTACAATAGAAGGATCTGCTTTGGAGCCCTCCTGAAACTCCTGCAGCGTCAACATCCCATCTGCATTCTGCAGGAATCAATGAGACATATCTTAGTCAAGAGGATTTTCATTTCACTTTTGCTATCTGCAAGAAAATCAATGTAATCAGGTTATCCAAGAGAAATTATTAATTATTAAAGTCTTATGCAAATGAAAAGTCCCTTAGAACATTCCACTAACAGACTTTCAAAGGTACAAAAGTGCATGTGCAATGTGGTAAAAATGATTGAAATGAGCCCAAAATTAAAAAATGGTGGAATTTCAAGTTGTGTTTCAGTGCGGCAGGTTAGTTCACATCTCTGGGGCTTAACGGAGGCAAGCAGGGCGTTGTTGTTTACTCTGGCTTTATAAAAAAGTGGTTGTTATCGACTGTCATGTATGTGGAAGAAAGTGTTAGATGAACATTAGAAGCCAGTACAGAGCAGACCTTGATTAAGCAACTGAAAAACACTGGAGAACTGAGCGCAATAACGAAACTGGACATAGTCCACAACAATCCAAAATGGTTTGATATGCACACAAGAAAGAGGGAAACCATAACAGTGCCGGCCGTACAGAATAAAAATGTACTTAACAATGAAAAACAATGTTTAAATAACCAAATAAATGAACTAAACAGCTGAAGTAAATCAGAAAGTCAAAACAAACAAAGGTAATGCATAGGGATGCATAGGGATGACGCATAGGGATGACGTGGAGAAGTGTAGTCCAGTAGAACCGTGATCATGATACAGACTGTGTACAGTACGTAACTCCTTTTTGTGGAATGACTGCACTATTTTAAACCCATGGTGTGTCTGGAATTAAGTTAAAAAGCGGCAATGATCTTGTTAAGAAGTGGTGAGAAATAACAGTGGACAATAAAACGAAAGTAAGTGTAGGATCAGATGATGGAGCTTCACAAGTTGGGTGCTAAATATGTTTAATATGAAACCTTTGGGCATTTGGAATGGGACAGGTTTGTATTTTGGGGACTTGCTTTACATAAACTATATTCCGTTAAATTCAGAAGCATCTTTTCTTTTATTTATTATAAGGTGAATTATATCAGTTAATTCTCCCTTGTGCAAATACATCACAGTCTTAATGCTGATGCTCGATTCCTATTTATCCAGTTATTTTCCTGTAGATTACCATAAACCTAATGTGATTGTGTAGGGACTTGACCTTGTCCATCATGGCGAAGATGCGATCCACTCTTTTCTCGGGCGTGTTTTCTTCCTCTGGTAACTCCACTGTGTTTCCCTGTAATCAAAAGGTGATAAAGCCTGGGAATTTGATCTAACAGACTTGAACTCCCAAGCTCTTGCACTTCAACCTACAGATAATCAACACCAATCACCTCATGTAGCAAACACATAAGCGATGAACTCGACAAACAAATAAGAGCCATGTTTTCAGTAACAGGCCGTGACGAGAAGAAAAATGCTGAAAAATCTCATACTAACCACCATCTGGTAGATTGCATCCACGATGTTTAGCATCTCATCTCGAGTTATGTAGCCATCGTTGTCAAGGTCATATAGTTTAAATGCCCCTGTAACATCATAATCCATCATAAATGGAAACTTGCCTTCATATATCTATGTAGTAAACTGACAAAATAATTTGTTGCACAAAAATGTATACAGTTGTAATGATTTTGCATTTCAATTCAAGATGACTTTGTTCCAACATGGCTTGACCTGTAGATCCTCATTTATCACACATGGGTAAATGTGATAAATGAGGATCTACAGGCCAAGCCGTGTTAGAACAAAGGCCTGTAGATCCTCATTTATTTATTAAAGCAAAACTTCATATCTACTGTGTGTGTTAGGAACAAAAGGATGCCACATCGTTTGATGGAAATGAAAATTATCACCCTGCAAAGGTAGAATTCAGATACACCCCAAACATCAAAGCAAAAAAAATGATGCAGCAAATTCCATTGCAGCGATTCAAAATGGTACTTAGCATTTTGTATTGCCTTTACGTGTTTGTAATGAGACAACAGACGATGGTCTGGTAGATCTCCTCCCAGATATAAATCAGGGCATTAAGCTCCTGGACAGTTTGAACAAGTGACGAAACATAACGTCCCAGAGGTGTTCTAATGGATTTAGGTCAGATGACAGGGGTGGGTATGAATCAATGTTATCAGTTCCTTTAGTTAGAAATTAAATTATGATGTTTTATGGAAAATGCCAATCAAGCTCTACAGTGCTGGGCAGTAAGCCCAATACAAGATGTTAAGGTCCTCCCTCATGAAGCCTGTTTCTGATTGCTCAGACACATTCCTACCATTGGCCTGCCTGTTAGAGATCATTTTGTATAGCTCTGGAAGTTTTCATCCTGTTCTTCCTTGTACAGAGGAGCAGATCCTGGTTCTGCTGAGTGGTTAAGGACCATCTACGGCTCTTGTCCAGCTTTCTTAGAGTAACTTCCTGTTTCCTGGGATCTCCGCCATACTCTTAAGACTGTACCGGGAGATACAGCAAACCTTCTGGCAATCCTGTGTCATCCTGCAGGAGCTGGACTACATGTGCAACAGCTATATGGTCCAGGTACTGCACAATGGCACTAGTAGTGATGCTGAGCCTAGCTAACTGCAAAACTAGTGACAAATCAGCCAGGAACAACATGTCAATGGCCTCCTCCTATTACATCATTCCTGTTTTGTGTCATTATTGCTCCTCTAGTGCACATGTTAATGCCATTGAGTTGATGCTATAACCTTTTAAAAAGAGTACATGTAACTTTTTGAGCGGTGTATATATGAAAGTGCGTGGCTGTCATATGAGAAGATGTGAAAGTGTTTACAAGCTTTTGATCTTACATCTGAGTTTCTCATCTAGTGTCCCCCTGGAAGTAACAGACAAGGCCTGAATGAACTCTGAGAATTCAATGCGTCCATCCTGCAGAAGGAGAATCAGAGCAAACCCCCATAGATACATAAATAGATAGACAGACAGACAGACAGACATGTATATAACGTACATTTTTATTACTGTAATATCACTTTCAATTAAATTGTCATCTCTCTATTCAAATACTTCTCCTGTGCCAGAGCTTTATAGTCACTTGTTATCTGAGCCAATAATATGAATGGTTTATTATGTTCTTGCTGTTACATTTTCTTTAAAAGCACGATAGACGATGACAGTTTATAAATATTTGTTCTGTCAGTCTGACATTGTGATACTGAGGTGTGAATGAAAAATTGGTGTTCACAGACGGCTGGGGAATGAGAGGGATTTTGAAATGGTTATCTGTCAACAGGCAGAGGATGTGGGTGTGTGCAGAAAACAAACAACACACACACACAAACACACATGCATACACACAATAACTACCACTTCAATGCACAGATAAAACAAGCAACCCTGCATTTAATTCAGAACTGTTTTAGCATGCAGTCTTTAAGTGAGTAGGCGTCCATGTGGCCAGTACAGCCACAGTTACTGAGATTCTCAGCTTTTCTTTAGCTAAGGTCCTAATGACATTGCAGTTGTTTTCAGTCTTGACTTCTCCTTACCTTGTTTTCATCAAACACATTAAAGACAAATGTAGCAAACTTGGTGGGGTCTCCGAACGGGAAGAACTGTTTGTAAATTTTCTGAAATCCAGCTGAGTCCAGCTGCCCACTGGGGCAGTCCTTAATAAAGCCTTTATACCTGCAGAGAAAGCACAGAAATGCAAATGATACAGTGAGAAGAAAGCGAAGGAAAGGAAATGAAGGAAAGAAGGACAAGAGATGAGAATTCAGAGATGTAAAATGAGAAGCAAAGGATTAGCAGAGTCAGGAGTTAGGAAATGGGAAACAAGGGAAGCAAAATGTATAAAGGGATGAAAAGAGCAGTATGAAAACAAAGAAAGGGAAGATTGGTGTAATGAAAAGAAGAAGAAAGAGATATGAAAGTAAAGAATGAGGAAACCAAATGATAAAAATGAGAATTGGAGAACGTAATGGAAAGTAAAATGACAAAAGAGAGGAAACAGAAGTAGGAGATGATAGCAAGAGAAACCAATAGCGATGAAATAGAAAAGGAAAAGGGGGAGGAAAGGAAACAGAATAAGGAAAAGGAGGGAAGTTAAAGAGATAAAGAAGGGGAACAAAGAGAAGGTGAACAAAGAAGGAAGGAGAGCAAATTACAGTAAAGGGAAAATAAGTAGTTAGGCAGGGAAACAGAAAACAGAGAAAGGCAAGGGAAAAAAAGGATAGAATATAAAGGGCAGGGAAAAGTAGTAGAAGATGCAGAGAAGGACAGGACAATTAACTTCATTAGTAAATGAAAATGTAATTTTTATTAAGCCTATTTGCACAAAACAGTCCAAAATAACATTCACAAACATTTAGTAAGTATGCTGTTTACAATATAAACAAACTGAGTTTCTTACTTTTCATTTTAAGGCAGCAGCTAGCATAAAAAAATATAACTCAAAAAGCCTTTTTACTAAATTTAGGGAAAAACACTTTATTTACTTTTGAGTTCACAAAAAACGAATATGCAAACATACATAAACAGACTGCTCACAAAAATGTGTATTTTTGAACTATCCCCTAATTTTTGTGAGCAGTGTATGTCATGGGAAAAAAAGTATTTTTGCCAAAGACACCAGAATCTAAATCTGCCATGACTTGCAAGACAAAGATTCTTCCACCAGTAAACGCAAATGAAAAACATAAGAATTCAGTGTCATTTGTTAAAGTGCTATTATAAAAATTGTATAAAGTATTGTATTGTATTGTATTGTATAAAGTGTTATTTTTTCTAATTCTTATGTTGGAAAATTCCTAATTTGCATTTGAACGCAAAATATTACAATCCGAGGCGAAAATCTGAGCAAATGACCTGAGCTGTACATGTACCATGTGTTCCTCTATACCAAGGCTGTCCAAACGTCTTTCAATTGGGGTCAGATTGGACCATATTAAAATACCTAATGGCTGGTCTGTCTTAAAAGTCTTAATAAATTATTCAAGCAATGAATATTTCTTTAACTACTGAACTTCATTTTAGCACAACAACTGCAGCTGAATTAAAGTAGTGAAAAATACCACAACTTACTGCAAATAATTTAGGCAAAACATTTTTCTTTCCAACATTTATGCATAATTCTGCATCTTTAAAACATGTCTCTGTAGTATTTCTCATGTAGATTTTATTTTAATAAGCAATTGCTATGCATTACCACACCTAAGAGACTATAAGTAAAGTCTTATTTCTTAAGTTAGATTACCAACCAAATAAAAAACATGTACAAAAAATCCTTGTGTTAAAGTTCAAATCAGATGTTGCAATGTTCCAGAAGAGACAACCCACAAAGACTAATGGAAGGGGCAGTGTTGCACCTTGGACTGCGTTTAACACATTAGGTCTGGTTAGACGGCTGCAGTTTTGCCATACAAGATAGTCTGGACCTCCAGCGGCTCCTGTTTAAGTAGTTTGCATAATTATGTTACTGTCAGGTGAGAGGAAAAATTGAAATTTACCACAGGCCACTAATAATGCATCCTTAATGTTGCGGGCCAATTAAAATCTATTCGGAGGCCACATTTGTATTTTATATTGTTTGATGAGTAGGCCTTCTTAACCCTACTCCCTTCAGCCTGTTTTATTCAAATATATTACATCCTGCAAATAAACTACTCCAGATCCTCCACTGTTTCTTTAATATATTCCAGCAGTAGAGCATAATCAGCTACACATCGGCTTCCAATCAAGATAATTTGCCCAAGTTAATGTGCTATGTTTTAAGCCACTGCATATTTATTTTAATCACACATCATATAACATACGGTTTGGGATTAAGGTGCTGGATTATGGCCCATCATCAAGACGACTGTGTGCTGAAAGATCATATCTGCTATCTGCTGCTCTGCTACTAAATACAACAATCCTACATCACAATAATCAATATAGGTCTTTGATATTCAGAACCACAACTGAATCAGCAATTTTCTGGCTGGGGTTTTAACACAAGCATCAACTGACCAAACAAATATTGAAAAAACTAACTAACGTATAAGAATCGCTGAATGTGATCATGTATCTGCACAGCTGATTTGCTTACAGGATGAGCTGGCATGAGCAAACATGCTATTTTAATCAGGTCACAGGCTTTAGTGATCAGCAGAGATGGTGGTGTGAAAAGACACTCATCTGTGTGTGACATTTGAAAATCAGAGTATAAACAACTGGGAGAAATAAAAGGTTTATGTTTGAGGAAAATGGTGAAAATCAGCTGAGCTCTCAATATCGGCAGCTGTCAGCACAGTGCAGAGAAGAAACTGTCAGCGCTACAGCAAATGTGTTCTGTGATACCGTGGTGCAAGTTGGCTTGGGCAGTCACATCACAGCTCGATTTCGGTTCGATTTGTGGGCAGTTTGTTTCACCAGAATCAGGGGTTTTAGTTCTTTAGTCAGAATATAAGTTCAAATATACAAATTTACAAATATATATTTATATAAAGCTTTTACAATGGCGCATTGTCTCAAAGCAGATTTATGACTATCTAGGCGTCATCTAAGATACACACAGTCATATATTTTCAAATATATTTGAATAAAAAAAAAAAATAAAAAAAAAAAAAATAAAAAAAAAATATATATATATATATATATATACACACACACATACACA
>JAVSBV010067883.1:0-10368 GCA_033117975.1 Parotocinclus spilosoma
GCCTGTGTGTGTGTGTGTGTGTGTGTGTGTGTGTGTGTGTGTGTGTGTGTGTGTGGAGGATGAACACTGCCCCTCCGTTCACTGCAAATCAATTAAAGCTCAATAATTGGAGCAGGAATTAAACCAGGTCCTAACACAGTGATTTTTATCGCCAGTTAATAAGCAGCTATCGTTATCAAAGCCTCCGTCGTAATTACCGGTTCCAATAATAGTAATTATTGCACCCATAAATCAGCGCCCGTATGAAAACTACCGACCTAATGACGGGTTTGCCCCCCCTTCCCCCCCAACCCTAAAAAAAAGAGTAACGTGTTACACCCGTGCGACTTCACACACGCGGCGGCTTCGCGTCCAACGGCTGCTGGTTCTGGATGCTCCTGATTATAGTGCAGATTACACAGCAGGATTTCAAAGTGTGACTCTAATTGACAGTTTTAGATTACACACACACACACACACACACACACACACACACACACACACACACACACACACACACACACAGTCAGTCAAGTTCAGGCTTTCAGATAAAAGTAAGACTGTGTCCATCAGCGGGACTGTCCCCAAAAAGCACGGGGTTTATAATGTTTAATCGAGTTAGCATCCATGAAAACACTTTATTTCACGTCCGGCTTAATTACGGGTTTAACTAAAGACTAAAGACTAAAGACTAAAAACTGTGAGCTGAGCAGGTTCAGGACAGAAACACTCAACCTCAAATACATCTGCTCAAAGAGAAATGAAACATTCACACACATTTTCTCTTTCTCCCAGGTCTTGCTCTCCTGCTCCCACGTCTTTCACAAAGTGAGTACCGACACGTATAAGAGAGCCAGACAGACAGACAGACAGACAGTTGGAGACAGACAGACAGACAGATGGATGGAGAGAGATGGACAGATGGATGGAGACAGACAGACAGATAAATTGAGAGAGACAGATGGATGGATGGAGAGAGACAGACAGGAGACGGATAGAAATAGGTGGAGAAAAAGAGTCAGACAGACGGATTTATGGATGGTGAGACAGACTGGTAGAGAGAGACAGACGGGTGGAGAGAAACACACGTGTAGAGAGACAGACAGGTGGAGTGAGAGACAGATGGAGAGAGATTTAGACAGATGGAGAGAGACAGAAAGATGGACGGATGGAGAGTTAGACGGATGGAGAGTTAGATGGATGGAGACAGACAGAAAGATGGATGGAGAGAGTTAGACAGATGGAGAGTTAGATGGATGGAGAGAGACAGAAAGATGGATGGAGAGAGTTAGACAGATGGAGAGTTAGACGGATGGAGAGAGACAGAAAGAAGGCCGGAGAGAGTTAGACAGGACAGATCGACATAGCTGGAGAAAAAGAGACAGACAGATGGATTTATGGATGGTGAGACAGACAGGTGGAGAGAAACACACGTGTAGAGAGACAGACAGGTGGTGAGAGGCAGACGGGTGGAGCGAGATGGATGGGTGGACAGAGACAGACAGATGGATGGAGAGAGTTAGACAGGAGACGGATAGAAATAGGTGGAGAAAAAGAGTCAGACAGACGGATTTATAGATGGTGAGACAGCCAGGTGGGTGATGAGTGGGTGGAGGTGTTGGAGGTTTGATACTGTGGATGGAGTGTGGTACCGTTCTGTGTGTGCTGTTCTATGGAGGCGTGTTTGAGGGCGTTTGAGCGGTTTTCGGGTAGGAAGAGGTGCCCCCTGTGCAGGACCGAGCAGTACCAGAGCAGAGTGATATACGATGGAGCTAAACTCTACAGAGAGAAGTGTGCACTAAAGTACGCTGCTCTTCTCGCTCTCATTAGTAGTAGTATTATTAGTAGTATTATTATTATTATTATTAGAGTAATTGGGTCATTCGTTATCCCTAATTGGAATGTTCCTCATCTCTAAATGAATAACCCTCAGGATTCAGGCCTGCTGGAGAGGCTACACCACCCGAAAATGGTACAGGGGCGCGAGAAAAACCGAGCCGGCCAAAGATCCGGGGTTAAGACGCCGATTCCTCGAGCAGAAGGTAAACAAGGGTTTAATTACTTCCTATTTAATCGGAACAGTTTCTAAATATTTCAAAAGAAAAACCAAAGAACAAATAATAAGATTCAAAAGATATACTATTTAATATCTAAAAATATGATTATTCATATTGATGTTGCTTCATTAGAAAATTTGATTGAACAAACAATACGACCTGGAATTAATTCATTAAAAATGTACAGTTTAAAGATGTAAGAATGAGAATTAAATCAAATTAATTAAATCATGTTTGGAGTAAAACGACTACAAAGGTTTTCGAATTATTGTGTAGAAACTTTTTTTATTTTACACACTTGAATCTTATGCAGAATTATTATAAAGGTAAAATTTAAACAGTATAATTTTTGGTTTAAAAATATATCAACTTAAGCATCAAACAAAGGTCAGAAATTTTCTCTTTTCTTAAAATTATTATCGTATTTTCTTATTTATTGGTCTTATGTTTTTTGAATAAAACGTTTTATTGCAAACTATGTAAGGATTCATTTATTAATTCGATAAATCCAATAAAATAAAATTTTTTACATGTTTAAAAACATAGAAAGGCTTGTAGTTTATACAATTTAATGTTTTTAATTTATTTTAAAAAGTTAAGTGTGTACCTAATAATAATAATAATAATAATAATAATAATAATAATAATAATAATAATAATAATAGCCTGCACTGTATAGTGTAACAGTTTTTCAAAATAAATATATCTTAATATATAAATATAAATATCTTATCTAATATATCTTAATTAATTATAAAATGCTGTCAGTCGCATGGTGTGATTTCTTAAGTTTATTTAATATTTATTTTAAAAAAAAGATCAAACAATGTACATATATTAATGAAATAACAGTCGAGGTTTGCACTTGCACCTTCTCGTTGATGGTATGTTGTATGCTGTGGTGTGTGTGTGTGTGTGTGTGTGTGTGTGTGTGTGTGTGTGTGTGTGTGTGTGTGTGTGTGTGTGTGTGTGTGTGTGTTAAACACACCGGACATTCCTGAGACACACATACAAAGCCGAGTGTGTTTACACATCCACTGCTTTACATAGTTTCTGTGCAGATACATGACTTATGAGCTGATTGTTCGTCTCTCTCTCTCTCTCTCTCTCTCACACACACGCACACACACACACACACACACACACGCACACACACACACACACACACACACACACACTGATTCTGACAGGTAAATAAGCCACCTGCTGCTACACAAACCCTCAGTAAGAGAAGCTGAATGGAAACCTCAGGAGGTTAAAAGGATCCCACACACACACACACACACACACACACACACACACACACACACACACACACAGGTTTGTTAAACGTTAGCCTCTTTTGTCCTCTTTTGATGTTGCTGGTCCCTAACAGAATTCGTTTGATGTCTCCGGTGAATCTGGACGGAGGAAATCGTTGTGCCGTCCCGACGCTCTTAAATTGAGCCGTAGCCCCTGAGCTGTACCCGCTCTCACCCCTAAACGGGTACGATTAGAGCTCATCTCTCACCTCGAACTTCACCAGCACCTTCTTCCACACTGTACCTGACCTTCCGCTGCTTTCTCAGCACAGGCAAGCGTGTCAAAATAAACACGTACGCTCTACAGGTGTGTGAGATGGAGATTAGGATGAAGCATGGAGCCGTTCCTTTATTCAGGTTCCCCTCAGTTAGGACCCGGCACCCGGCACCCGGCCGGTCCCACCCCGCCCATTTCTCTGGGCTTTGGGCCTTTTGGTTTAGTTTCTTTTTTATCAGGGCTTTAGTATTAATATCTGATCATCAAAATGTTCTTAGTATTCAATAAGTACTTCTAGTATTTGGTCTAGTATTAATGTGGGATCAGTTCCTTAGGAGTGTTTTGTCTGTGCTACAGTAGTACTGATCTGAGTACTTTAATATTCGATCAATGCTTTAGTAGGTGTTTGTCCAATACTTTATTGGTATTTTATTGGTGCTTCATTACTATTTGATCTTTACTTTATTAGTATTTGGTCATTATTAGTATTTTATCTGTACTTTATTAGTATTTGATTGGTACTGTATTAGTATTTTATCTGTACTTTATTAGTATTTGATTGGTACTGTATTAGTATGTTATTGGTGCTTCATTAGTATTTGATCTTTATTAGTATTTGGTCATTATTAGTATTTTATCAGTATTTGATTGGTACTGTATTAGTATTTTATCTGTACTTTATTAGTATTTGATTGGTACTGTATTAGTATTTTATTGGTGCTTCATTAGTGTTTGATCTTTATTAGTATTTGGTCATTATTAGTTTTTTATCGGTACTTTATTAGTATTTGATTGATACTGTATTAGTATTTTATTGTTGCTTCATTAGTATTTGATCGGTGCTTTAGTATTTAGGCATTACTGTGTTAATATTTTATTGGTGCATTATTAGTATTTGATCAGTATTGATGTTTGTTCTGTACTTAATTAGTATTAAATCATTGCTTTATTAGTATTTTATTGGTTCTTTATTAGTATTTGATTATTTTATTGGTGCTTTATTAGTATTTGATTCGTACTGTATTAGTATTTTATTGGTTCTTTATCAGTATTTGATTGGTACTATATTAGTATTTTATTGGTACTGTATTAATATTTTTATTGGTGCATTATTAGTATTTGATCAGTATTTATATTTGTTCTGTAAGTTATTAGTATGTGGTCATTATGCTAGTAGTATTTTATTGGTGCTTTATTAGTATTTGATTGGTTTTTAATAAGTATTTGGTCATTATTAGTATTGTATCGGTGTTTTATTAGTATTTTATTGGTGCCTTATTAGTATTTGATCTTGGGTTTATTAGTATTTGATCATTATTAGTATTTTATCGGTACTTTATTAGTATTTGGTCATTACTTTATTAGTAATTAATTGGTGTTTTATTAGTATTTGATCTGTGCTTTTTTTTGTATTTGCTTGGTATGTTTAGTACTTTGCATTTGATCGGTGCTTTAGAATTTGATTGATAATTTCCTTGCGTTTGATCGGTGTTTATTTGTTGTGTTTATATTGCTCGTATTTGATTCAGTTTAGATGAAACAGAATTAGGTATTGAATATCTGTTCTTTAGCGTGCTGATGATGATACGTCTCAGTTCCAGGAGATGAACGAGAGCTTGGTGCAGTCGTGCAGCACCGACGTCGACTCGTTCCTCCACCAAATGGACCAGAGCATCAGCACCAGCCGACACCTGTTCCGTCACCTCGACCTTCTGCAGAGCGGCTTCAGAGGGACAGAGGAAGAGTGGACAACGGTTCGAGAGAAGGTACCCTTACAGTACCGGCCGGCTCAGGGGGCGTAGTTACCATTAAACAGGGATCGTACAGGGATCCAGTGTTGGCACCGTTACACATCTCGATTCGGATCAAAGAGACGCTCCTTAATCTGTTTAATTCATGTCCTCACCTGCAGCCCGAACACGGCTCAGAGACGGAACATCACACACACACACACACACACACACACACACACACGCTGTGAGCTACAGGGCAGGAAATGAAAGGAACAGCAGGCTTGTCATTGTGCAGCTTTGGGTTAGAGATGGAACCGATGAAACGCCTCATAAAAGTCACTATGAAAATATCAAAACGTTTATCAAAATATTTCACTTTTCCAGCCATCAAAAGCCTTTTTCTTTTCAGTTTCGATTGTGCGTTTGATTTATAAACACTAAAGTCGCATTACCGACGACAGATTTTGTAGCTTGACAAACCCAAAAAGGGATATAATAGTTTATATTACGTGGTGTTATGTAAGTTATCGAAAATACATCACATAGAATTTCATTTCCTAAAAGATCTCTAACTTTAAACGTGGAATTAATGTTGCAGGAAGAATGTTTGTGTCCCAGTACTTTTTAGCCACATGCAGGTGTGTGTCTGGTGTGAAGTGTTTGTGTTGTGTTTATTTGGTATGTAGCTCTGTTCTGTGGTGACATCATCGATTTTAGTTACAGTTTGAATTTTATCAGTTGAGTTTTAAATTTTTTCAGTTAGTTTGAATTTTGTCCGTTGTTTTTAATTTTTTCAGTAACAGTTTGAATTATATCAGTTAAGATTTGAATTTTGTTGTTTAGTTTGAATTTTGTCAGTTGAATTTGAATTTTGTTAGTTAAGATTTAAATTTTGTCAGTTGTTTTTAATTTTTTCAGTTACATTTTGAATTATATCAGTTGAGATTTAGTTTGAATTTTGTCAGTTGAGATTTGAATTTTGTTAGTTGAATTTGAATTTTGTCAGTTAAGATTTAAATTTTGTCAGTTACAGTTTGAATTTTGTCAGTTGTTTTTAATTCTTTCAGTTACATTTTGAATTTTGTCAGTTGAGATTTGAATTTTGTTAGTTGAATTTGAATTTTGTCAGTTACAATTTGAATCTAAACATCACCTTAGTGCATTTGTATGTGAGATTTGAACTTTTTTTAAAAACTTAAAGCGACTTAGGGGATCGACTCCTAAACAGGCGTCGTTATTCTCTCCGTAACACCGTTTGAACCGGATTTATCACAGAACCGTGTGGAAGAAGAAAAAAGGGAGAACGACAGAGAGCTTTCAAAGCTCCATACGACTCCGATAGAGCCCCACTTCTCTACCCGAGTCTTTCCTTGCCACTGTCGCCTCCGGCTGCTCATTGTTTGAACTGTGTGCAGGCGGCGCAGCTCGATCTTCGTGACTGTCCCATCTGCCTGACTGGACTGGGCGCCTCGAGGTCGTCCAAACCCGTCGTCCTGCTCTCCTGCTCTCACCTGTTCCACCGGCGCTGCCTCGGGGCGTTCGAGCGCCTCTGCCCGGACAGCGGCGCCACCTGCCCGCTGTGCCGCCGCCTGTACGCCAGCAGGCCCGTTCAGGACTCGACTGAAAGCAGCACGACCCGGGACGTCCTCCAACTGAGCGAGCATTCCGATTAAAGGTCACGTTTACCTCGGCTATAAACAAACACACACAGGTCGAGACCGAAAGCATTTATTTCCGACTCCGTGAACGGAAAAGCAGAGGCGTCTGGAAGAAAGGGATTTATTTTCACAGTTGAACCTAAAACACGTCCCGTCCCTTTATTTATGGTCCATATTTACACGAATAAACAACAAGAAGCAACATCAGCGCGTCCTCTAATGGCACAAACTTTATACAGACACGTTTTATTACAAAAAAAAACAAAAAACATTCGTCCTTCAGACACACAGGTACATTCTAACTCTAATCAGCTTATTATTATTATTATTATTATTATTATTATTACCACCATGTAAAAGCAAGAGCTTCGCGCTCCGCCCTTATTTTAACAACGACCTGCATCACGCACTACACACCCCACGACCCAAAACGCGAACGGACCCCGAAACACAGAGGCCCCCGACGAGGCAGAAATGACCAAGGACAGTCTGGTGAAGGACAGAGACCAAGAAGGGTCAGACCGAGGGGACAGATCAAAAGGGTCGAGCACACGAGACATCAAAGAGATGTTTTGGTGGTTTATCTACTGTCCAAAAGGTCTTCTGCCTGGTCAGAGGCTCCCGGGTCAGAGGGCCCAGTCAGTACTAGTCAGACCGGGTTTGCGGCACGACACGCAGGCCAGGGGTGCCCCGTTCTAATCGCAAGGCTTCACAGTGAGTTTGTCTATAAAAGATGCACACGCACACACGCACACACACACGCACACACACACACACACACCCTGTAGAAAAGAAGCGTGTATAAAATCCTGCCCGTCTGATAAGGCATCAGAGGTGAATTTTCAAACCAAAAACCAAGCGCTGTACAAAAAAAAAAAAAGAAAAAAAAAAAAGATCGTAAATACACCGATAAATACAAGGCTTACATCCACCGCACTGGAGTGTGAGCTCATCCACCCGCTAAACTGCAGGAGCGAGGGCTGAGGGGTCACGTGTAAACATCCTGCTGTACAGAGGAATCTCATCTCTCACACACACACACACACACACACACACACACACACACACACAATGCCACACAGCCTTCAGAGGGACTTCTGATGTCCGTTAGCTGATAGTTTATTCGCCGACTCTGGTTGTGTAGGACTGATGGAGAGGTTCAGCTTGTCCAGACCTGAGGGAGGGCCGGATAAGATGATTATTATTATTGTTATTAATAATAATAATAATAATAATAATAATAATATGTAGTGAAAATGAATAAGCCTGATTTAAAACACATTAAAAAACCCACATTTGAGCAGAAAGGGGCCAAGAGATTTGCGTAACAACGTCCCGGTTTATTCCTAAATCTAAACCTAGGGGAAGATTTTGTTTGTAAGTTCGATCTAGGCGTGGTCCCCACCGCAGCGCTCTCGGGAGCCCAGATACGCACCCATGTACAAAAACTAGGGGACGTAAGGGGTGCCGAGGGGAACGAGTAAAGGTTTAGGATTTACGATTTCCTTTAAAAAGGCCCGTAGGTAAAACGTGAGGTGTTTTTTCTCTATTTAATGCCAATCTTGAGACGTTTTATGTAACCGGGCACAGAACTTAAGCTTGGAGCAGTGGAGGAAGGAGGTCTGGTGTACTGGGGTGGGTACCAGGGTACCGTAGCCCAGCCTAAACCAAGGTCAGCTTATTAGGGGTTATCTCAAAAACATTCAGTTAGGTTCAGAAGGTTGGAACTGTGATCCGAGGCGTTAATATGGAAGTGTGTGTGTGTGTGTGTGTGTGTGTGTGTGTGTGTGTGTGTACCGAGTGCTTTGAGGAGCTCCTCTCTGACGGCCGAGGTGAACTTCCTCACCAGGCAAAGCGTGGTTACCACGGCGAACAGCAGGTTATAGGAGAGAACGATGTAGAAATTTCCCAGCCAGTCAAAACGTCCAAAATCACCCAGTAGATCGAACCTGGTTATTCCTTAAAAAATAATAATAATAATAATAATAATAAAAAATAAAAAACACACACACACACACACACAGGACTGTAATTACGCTGCATTCTAACAGGAAGGTTGTGGGATCAGATCCCAGCTGTTTGAAACGCTCGTTATTATTTATATACGACGGCTGGATTTATTGAACACGTCTGCTTGTGAACTTTAAATTTAAACTTAAAGTAACCGAGGGAAAAGCTTTTTATCTTCCCTAATTCATTTATTATACTGACTTTAAACTTCAATAATCCAAACTTTAATCTAGTCCTTATACACACACACACACACACACACACACACAACGTAAGGCTAAAGTTAGCTAAACCCAATATATCCCTAATTTAATCCTATTCCAACTATAATCAACCTAATCTACAACAAACATAATTCATTATCCTAATAAAAACCCTAATCTAATCCTAATCTAACCATAATATAATCCTAATATAACCCTAATATAATCCTAATCTAACCATACTATAATCCTAATCTAAACCTAATATAATCCTAATATAACCATAATCTAATCCTAATCCAACCATAATATAATCCTAATCTAACCCTGATATAATCCTAATCTAATCATAATCTAACCATAATATAATATAATCCTAATCTAACCATAATATAATCCTAATCTAACCCTAATATAATCCTAATCTAACCATACTATAATCCTAATTTAACCATAATATAATCCTAATCTAACCCTAATATAATCCTAATCTAACTAGAATATATTCCTAATTTAACCTTAGTATAATCCTAATCTTAATCTAACCATAATATAATCCTAATCTAATTCTAGTATAATCCTTATCTAACCCTAATGTAATCCTAATCTAATAATATTATAACCTTAATCTAAACCCAACTTCCATCTAATGCTGTTCTAATCCTAATCCTAACTATAATCTAATCATGAAATCGTTTTCATCTTTTCCTAATATAACTGTAATCTAATATCACCTTAATCTAATGGAACCATCATCTAAGAATAACACACACGCTCTCTCACACACACACGCTCTCACACACACACACGCTCTCACACACACACACGCTCTCACACTCTCTCACACGCACACGCTCACGCTCACACACGCTCACGCTCTCACACACACACACACACTCGCGCTCTCACACACACTCTCACACACACACTCACTCTCACACACACACTCACTCACTCTCACACACACACACTCACTCTCACACACACACACTCACTCTCACACTCACTCTCACACACACACACACTCACACTCACACTCACACTCACACTCACACTCACACTCACACACACACTCACACACACTCACACACACTCACACACACTCACACACACACACACTCACACACACTCACACACACTCACACACACACTCACACACAAACAAACAAGCCAGGGCTAGGCTTACTTCATATAAGCACACTTCAATGCA
>JAVSBV010067894.1:0-10368 GCA_033117975.1 Parotocinclus spilosoma
AAGGTTCCTGTTCAATCCCAGGGTGGAGCGACCTGGGTCCTTTTTGTGTGTAGTCTGCATGTCCTCCCTGTGTCTGTGTGGGTTAACTCCGGGTACTCCGGTTTCCTCCCACAGTCCAAAGACATGCATGTTAGGTTAAGTGGTGTCTCTAAAAGACACATAGAGAAAAGGCCCTTTATTTGTGACTGTATGTATGACTGTGTGTGTGTGTGCGCGTGTGTGCGTGTGTGTGCGCTAGATGGATTGGTGTCCCATCTAGGGTTGTTCCTGCCCTTGCGCCCAGAGTTGCCAGGTGGGCAACGGCTGGCCCGCAACCCTGTGTGGAATAAGTGGACGATATTGATTGATAATGATGATAATAATAATAAGAAGAAGAAGAAGAAGAAGAAGAAGAAGAAGAAGAAGAAACATTTTCATTTTTTCATGTTACTAATGTCAAATTCTCACCCTAATACAACGGCAGAACTCAAGACTCATCAGGGAAGCCAATCTTCCACGTCTAATTTTGGTAAGCCCATGGGAATTGTAACCCCCGTTGCCTATTCTTAGAGAACTACCACTCACTGGATATTTTCCCTTTAAAACTCAGAGATGGCTGTGGCACGAAAATCCCAATACATTAACAGTGTCCGGAATTCTTAGACCTGTTGTCTAGCACAAACAACCACATAATGAGTTACTTAAATAATCTTTCTTCCTTATTCTGATACAGGTTTGACCAGCACTGACCATTCCTACATGCCATCGAGTCGATAAAACAAGAGAAACTCAGATATTTTTTTTACAAATTAATTAAAGCATGGTGATCACATGTGTGAAGGTTTTAGCACCTCTCCAGATGACGCATATGTTTTTGCAGGCTCAAAGAACTTATTGATGCTTATCAGGATGTCTGAAATGTGTAATTCACTGCTCACTATGTCATGAAAGATCCTCTAATCTTTCTGAGCAACGTATTTCATTTAGTTTATTCTAAAAGTTGTAAAATGTACTGTGAAATTTGACTGTAGAACCATGGACCAAGTGACCATCAAAATCCATAGTAGAACTATGAAATAATTTATGGTCAGTTTATAGACAACCAAGTTTACAATTGTATTATGAAATTTGACAGTGGAACCATGAAGTGTCCAAATTACCATCAAAATTATAGTCAAACTGTGAAGTTCACATTAAAACTGTCAAGTAATTTACAATTTCACTATGAAATTTCACTGTACACTTTTCCTTAAAACTGTCGGTTAAGAAAATTGACCACAAAGACGTCTTGTAAAGTGTAATATAATGATTCTAACGACAGTACGACTCTTCACGTGTCAGGAAGTTTGAGAAAGTTTCAGAAGAGAAACAGGTTTAGATCCTGATGCATTTCTGCACGTAATGCAAATCTTGGTCATTCGCCTCTGCCCCTCTAAATATTAGCTACCGTCAGGTGGCGCAGAGGACCAGGAACGACCAATTTTAAAGAATTAATATTTAATTTATTTACATCAGAAACAAAGGTCTATACACGGACCCCCACCTCTCCCCGTGCAGCAAGCCGGGGACACAGACACTGTTAGCACCGGGAGTCGAGGGATGATTCGTGTGTTGCAGCAGAGCTACATGTGATAAACATGATCGAGTTCACGCTTACTGTTAGTGATTAAATGTAACATAATGTGTTGATGAGCGGCTGGATCCTCCGGGTTTAGAGACTACATGGAGCTGCCGGAGAGGAGACGCAGTCGGAAATCCCAGAGCTTTAAACTGATCAGCGACAGAGGTAAGAGGAGAAACCAGACAATATTACAAAGAGAATCTGGGAGAAGATGATGCATGATGTCCTAAAAAAAAATCAGCATCATTCTCACTGTCTAGGTCTGTCTCTGATTGTCTGGTCTAATTAATCGAAGCTCCCATAATTTTAATGTTTATTATTATGTACATTGATTAATATAGAGTTGTTTAAATAGGTAAAAATGTGCATGCATTGTTGATGTACTGGTGACCTCTGCAGAACTAACTGGCTACAGGTGGATTGCGTCATCCACACTGACTCTAATTTCATAATTGTTTGTTCATTATTGACACCTACATTGCATGTTGTAACTGTACAAAGCCCAAATATGCCAGTACAATGCACAATTTCACACAAGGGAAATGTGGGTTTTAGCTTGTTCTTATACAACTTTCACACTTAGGAGGTTTTCCACAAAATTTTGGACCAGGACTGTGAGTAGATCTCACAGTTGATGATCCGATTTATTGCAAATGGTCTGATGGAGGACTACTATGTACATATATTATTTTTCAAAAAGCATTTTTAAAAGTGTATAAGTGTATGAGTAATTTGAAAACATTTATCAATCAACAACTGCTTTCTAAATGATTACCACAAAACTCCCTTTAGTTCCGTTAATTCTATGTGACCCATCAAACCTGAAAAGCCTGACCATACCATAATTCAAATGTTAACTAATGCCAATCTACATAAAGTCAGCTATATTATATGTATTGCCTGGTCAGATGAAGTCAGATGACAGTGTTGTGGCTAGGTTGGTAACACTGTTGCTGTGCAGCAAGAAGATCCTGGGTTAGAGTGAACTATGTCTGGAGTCTGCATGTCCTATTACTGTCTGCATGGGTTTACTCTCTTTACTCAGGTTTTTTCCCATAGTACAAAGGTATGCTAGATTAATTGATTACGCTAAATTACCCCCAATCTGAGTGAATATATGACAAGGCTCTGTGTAACCTTGCGTACTGGTGTAAAAAACAGCAGTCACAAAAACAGCAGAAACTGGATCGTAACAGGACAAATAATGTGACTTATACTGAGTATGACCTCACTGTTGTAGCCTGTTGTTCCACAAGGTTTCATGTTTGTGCATTCCGAGATACTTTTCTGCTCACCACAATTGTTCAGAGTGGTTTACTTTACCCTTTCTGTCAGCACTAACCAATCTGGCCCTTTTCCGTAAAATACTGTCATCAGCAAGCCAATATCTGCATAATTTGATGCATTGCACTGCTGTTTAATTAGATAATTGCATGAATGAGCAGGTCTACATAATTTTTTATGGGATTACATTAATACATAAATAAATAAATTACTTCCAATTTTACCACCCTTTAGTTACCATACACTGTTCACAAAAATTAGAGGATATTTTATTGGTCATATTTCATTATGGATTTCCCCCTAATTTTGTGAGCAGTGGAGTTTCTATTCATGGCAAAACAAAAGATCAGTGGCTATAAAAATCCTTTTGTGACCTGCACAACTCTTACTGCCTCTGGCTGTTGCTGTGGTGCGTTGCATTACACACGTAATTAATGAGAAGCAGTTGAACTTGATTGTGCATAGACCATGTAAATAATTGATCAACTGAGTAACAGAAAGGGTAACTTAGAGAGAAGAATCATTAAATGCAAACAGTGTATAAGGCAAACTGTCTTTTACTGCATAAAGCAAATGACATGACATTGTAGTCAGTTTAAAAGCTTGAACAAATTGCATTCTTAGGTCCTTTAGGTTTTTAGGCTCTTCGTTTCCTCTTATCTACATTAAACTACAGGTGACCAGACAGTACTCCGGGATGACTCATGATTTTGAATTAATATTTTTAAGGAATGCAAACTGTCTGGAACTACATGAACAGAGACTTTCACAAACATTATGGCTTTATTCAAGGTCTGTTTCTCTTACACTTGGGTGTATGTCATTCAGTTTGGCTCTTGGTGCTATATTTGCAAACTGTCCATTTCTGTAAAGAGCAACAGTTATTCAGGTAATTCAGGGTTACAGGGAGCTGGGTCCTAATCGGGAGCACAGGGTTTAAAGCCAGGAATAACCCTAAAGAAGGCACATACAAGCACACACACATTGATTCACTACGACTGGGACATTTTAGAGATGAAGACTGACATAACGCATGTCTTTGGAATGTATGAGGAAAGAGGGGTAATTTTATTCTTAATTGGAAAAAGTGTAATTTGCAACTAAACATAATAAACCATATGTTTTTTTTCTCTATTAGACTATGGACATCAGTCTGACAGTGTGGAGCACATGTATACAGAATCCAAACATCTGGATGTGTCTGGGAATGAAGGTAGGTGTCACAAGGTCTGCTGCATGCTTCAAAGCACTCTGAGTCCCTGTAACACCATCAACTCAGAAATAGCTATAACAGGGCATGGTTTATGGAACCCAGAAAAACTCCAACCTCAACTCACCAGTGGTGGAGTGGCCCATCTGATGTGGGGCTGATCCACTCCAGTTCATATCTCGCCTCTGGTGAAGTGAGCATTAAGCAAAGTACAGACTTTTCCATTTCACTTGTCTCCCTGTTAGAGAATTCTGACTCCAAAAGCACAGTCCATAACGTTATGTAGTTCCTATGTATACATGTAGATAATGCAAAGTAAATCAATATTCATGTAATGTACATTTAAAAATGTAAACAAAGCAGTTCAAATACATATGCTGAACTTTTTCATAAATTTCACCAGATGTTTACAGCCACAAAATCTGGAGTTAAAAGACAATTGTTACAACTTTGTTAAAGTGAATGTAAACAACAGGGTCTCTAATGGTAACTGTGCATCCTTACATTTTTTTTAGCCTGGCTAGGTGAAGAGGGCATGGAGATTAAGAGACAGATCACAGGAATGATGCGGCTGCTGAGCGATAAGGCAGGCCGGGTGTACCAGCGAGTGGGCAAAGAGGGGGAAACTCTCAAAGAAGAGCCACAGGAGGAGGATCTAAGCTGTGCTATGACTCAAAACCAAGTACTGGAAGAGCCAGAGCAGTCCTGGAACTCAGCATCCCACACTCAGTATGACACACGCTCAAAAAACCATAAAATTGACCACTCCAAAAGTAGAGGTAGGACCTCTCAGAATGTGTTTGGTGTGTTGCGTACATTTTTTCATTGGGTCCAACTAACCTCAGCAAACGCTTTTTCTATATTTAAATGATAAAGCATGACATGGGTTATTGTATTGTGTTTCCCAACATGAATTGGTGCTTAAGACATTGTGAACTCTTTGATATTTCCTGCATAAATATGACCTAAAAACGTAATCATATCCCTTTAGTACCTAAGCCTTCGCTGACATTGTCAATGAAATCACAGTAGCTTTAACTCTGCCACCTTCAGCTACACATGGTGTCCTATTGTCAGTCCTAGTGGTTTTGAACCAAACAAGATAGCTGGTATCACTGGCATATTGTAAAATTTCCCTTTCACTTGCAGATATCCTTTTATCGCAAATCACTCCTGCCACTCCTCAACAGCCACATCGCTTTGCCTATTCTTTCTCCTTCACCTCTTTCACCGTACAGACCGCAATGTCATCCATGAACATGAACTTGAACTGTGGAGACACCTCACTGTTCTTGTCTGTCAATCTGTACATCAACTTTGCAAACCAGACAAGGCTCAACACCAGTCCTTGATCTAAGCCCACCTCCACCTTGAACCCGTTTGATCATTTAACACCTTATAATAATGCATATTCACTACAGCCCCTTCGATTATTATCCATTATACCACCATCTGCCTTTCCACATCTCTCTCCTCAATTCTGCACCTATCAACATCACATCAACATCACCTCTGTTCCCTTCAGAAATATACGCATCAAAGTGTTCTCCAATCAACAGTCTTTCTTCTCTGGGTACCCTCTGCACCACTTCGGCTGACTCTCTCCAGATTTTTTTTCTCTCCTCCATCTCACAAACCACTTGCTGACATTCATTATCACCCCTTCAGTTCCCAGCTTTGCACTTAGCACTCTGTCAGACCCTTTCTTCAACTCGTGTAGACACTTAATATACTCTTTAAAAACAAAGGTTGGAAAGTTGATTTTAAAATGGCTTACAGATGAAATTGTGACAAGGTACAAGATACAAGACCCTTGGTTCAGAACATAATTAAGAAGTGCAAAGTGTACGGCATCACCAAAAATAATCTGGGCGTTCTTTTAAATGGTTTGACCAAGCCAGAAAGATGTTGATCAGGGAAGCTATTAGCTACCAGGTCAAGAAGGTGAATGTCCTTTAGTGGCCTAGTCAGATTCCCGACCTGGATCCGATTTGTAGCTCTAGAAAATCTGTGGGCGGACTTGGAGAAAGCAGTCTGTTGCATCTAAATATGCTTTTTATTGTTTTTCTCATTACTGTTATGTTAAAAATGTGTGACTCTGATTAAATGTTCTGATGGGTTTAGATTTCAGGCTGTAAGTCAAAACAAGTGACAATTTCTAAGGCCTGTGATGATTTTCTATAGCCGCTGTATTTTCTCCAATAAGCAATCGTATATTGGAACCTAACAGATGAGGCTGAGGCAAAAAAAGAAAACACCAAATTACAAGTCTAATTTTTTTAATACATTTGTAATAAGTATCTTTTATGTATTAGCCCTGGTTTCTTCTGTATGTTTAAGAGCAGAATGGCATTGAACCTCCATCACGATGCTGGTCTTGTAAAGGATCTGCTGCTGTGCCAAGTAATCTGGACTGTCTAGACATTTCTTTATCTGACACGCTGGTACACACAAGTCAAGCAAGAACCTCATTGTCCAATGTCCTTGCATCACTATTCATAAGAGTTTGGCATCTTTCTGTGCTTCTGTCCTTCTTCAGACTCAACTCTGCCTCATGTGACCTCTAGCATGAAGTCAGAATCCAGCTGCTGCATGTGCAATTGCAAGAGCACTCTTCAAGCCATTCTACTGGAGCTACGCACAATGAGAAAACTCATGCAGACAAAAAGAGGTATTATATGCCCGCATTACGCATGCACAAATCCATTAAAGGTAACTAATTACATCATCATTACTTACAATTTCAGTGATTCAGATGTGTACCCTTACCCTCAGGGCCACTAGAAAATCAGTTTGGCATAAGCAACTGTTCCACTACAAGCAGGAAAAAACCTCGTAAAAGGAGATCAGTCAATAGGGTGACTGTTTTAACCCATGCTACAAAGACTGTTACATACCCACACTCTGCCAGTGTGGCCCGGTCTACTGAAGAGATTAGTCAAGAAGAACAGGGGAAGGAAAGAAAAGAGAAAGATGAGGATGCGCTTACCCCAATATCTTCATCGGCTGAGTACAATCTGAAAAGACAACAAAACTGCAGAGAGGTACGAAACATAAACAATGTCATTTCTTCCCTTTACTTGGTCATACTTCCCATTGTAACAAATAACAGCATTAATCTTCTCAGATTTGGATTTAACCAGTGCTTTATATATAATAAAGTCATTTTTACATTAAAGTTAGTCCTCTGGCTCGAGATTTAAAGTTATTTTTATTGAGAGCAAAAGGTTTAAATCCATGACACTGAGGGTACATTATATATTTATTACATTATCATCTTTAGTGAAACACAATAAAAAGAAAGAAAACAGAAAAAAAGCATTTTCAGGCATGAGGAACCAAAATATAAAATACTTTAGATATTATAATGATATTTAACTAAAATTATAGTTATCATCAACTCTTTGATACTCAAGCAAATTACAGTTTACATTTACGGCATTTGGCACACGCCCTTATTTAAAGCGACTTAGCGACAGCTGATACAGTTCGTACAATTCAAGTTATGGTATGTTAAGGGCCTTGCTAAAGGACCCAACTGTGGCAGCTTGGCAGAGGTGGAATTTGAACCCTGGGAAATTAGGCCCAGAGTCCAGTACCTAAACCGCTAGGCTACCACAGTCATAGTTTCCCAATTTTGAAGCAGGTCTTCTTTTAAAAACTCATATACACTTCGTAATCCAAAAAACTTATGCAAAACTTTTTGAAATGTTATATATGTTTTTAATATAGTAGTTATATTAATACCTGAATTAGAATTGACATGGGAAAACCTGTAGTATCTGATTAATACAGTGTAAACTGCATACAACTGCATAAACTGCATACGTGTGATACATGCACCTTTACGGCAGTTGCATTGCGTCAAGTATAAATGTTGGATTCTGATTGCCACTTAATTAGCTGCCTGATGAAACTGCCTATATAAAAAAGAAAAATATATCCCAAAAAATAGGTAAATAAATAGATTCATATAAAAACTGAAGTAACCTGCCTGCTTTGAAAATGTAGTAAGTAAAACGTATAGATACATATTTTTTCATATGTAGTAAGTGAAATAAAAATTACAGATACAGATACTAGGGGTGTAACATATATTGTTTAATTAATTTTATTTTATTCGATTCATAATATTGAGTTTTGATTTTCTCAAGATTGTTTATTTTACATTTAATAAAAGTCATTTACTTTTTTATTTCTGAAGTGTAAACAATGCAAAGCAAGGCACATTTCTTCTATATTTTATTATTTTATATGTCTTAAAACAATTAAAAGAACTCTAATAACCAGAAATAAAAAGTGGCATTTTAAATTGAAAATGAGACCCTGTTATCATGTCCAGTTTGTGTCACACAAATGCCCAAACACATTTTTGTATTACTTGTGTGTGTACAAAGTGCTTAAAAATATATTTAAACATCTAAAAAGCCCTTCAGTTTCCATTGGAGCAGATATGAAAGAATATATGCCATATATGATTTGTTATTGTGCCTTCTGGTGTTCAAAGAATGCAACAACATTATTAGATCTCCATAAATAGAAGGAAGAGATTACATGGTGACATTGACATAATGCAAATCATGACATTCTTGCATCGCGATGTATAATTAGTAATATCATGTCCCTGTTCCAGCCGGATGTGCAGTTGGTTGAGGATTATGAGGTTTTCATCCCCAAAGCACAGTTGGACTCCATCCTGTTAAACTACACTCGCTCAGGCAGTCTGCTCTTCAGGAAGCTAGTGTGTGCCTTCTTTGATGACACTACGCTTGCTAACTCACTTCCAAATGGAAAGAGGAAGAGGGGCCTGAACGACCACAGAAAAGGCCTGGACCAGAACATAGTTGGAGCAATCAAAGGTTGGTAAACAATTTTAAGTTATAAAAGAAGTCTTTAATATCTTAAATAGTTCATTATTTTATATTATTAAATTGTAAAATAAAAGGCCGATATCAATGTAAACTCATTTAGGAAAAATCAGAATAGAAAAGTTATTAGAGATCTGGCAACATGTTTGTTATTAACCTTCTAGGGTTCATTGGTGTATGCTGATGTTAGATTACAATTATCCACCTTTGCTCATATTGAGTTGCTAGGGTGGCACATATCGTACCTTTTTTCTTTTTGTAAGGGCCCTTTTTCTAAACCTATGTTGTATTCAAGTGAATACCTGTTGTTGCTTTATTGTATATTCGGGCTTCATTTGTACTGTATGATAATTTTCAAAAAATTTTAACAAATAGAGGTGTTATAAAAAAAAGAAAAGCTATTAGGTTGCTGGCCAATTATGAAAGTCTTAGAAAAATTTTTGAACACTTGAAAATAGACTGGTTTAGACTCCAGACCTCTGGGGGCAGTGTAATCAAACTCTCCCAGAATGCTTTGCACAGTTGGTACAGCAGTGGTTCTCAATGTTTAGCCCCAGACCTCCATGGCCCTGAATTGGGTTAAGAAAATGACTGATGCATATGATGATACATATACGTATACAAGTGTCACATTCTGTTTTTATAACATATACACGTGTGTGAATCTAGTCTTCACAGAAAAGTACTGCTCTGCCAACAAAATTGAGAAGCTTCCTGGACCACGTGATTGGGTTCAGATCCTTCAGGACCAGATCAAACTGGCTCGACGACGCTTAAAAAGAGGTCAGCGAGCGTGAGCCTGACTTTGGCATTTGTTTTGTGTCAGACTGCTTTTAACTCAGTGATTGAGTGACTGACTGACTCTATAATTGTGCAGCAGAGACTTATACAGACTATAAAGAGATCCATAGGACGTGTCCAGATAAAGCAGGTACAAAAGCACTTAAACATGAAATGGTTTATAATACAAATAAATGTTGTTTAATGACCATGCGATCAACCTTCGATCTCTTTTATGACCGAGGTCTTATTATGACAAATTGTAATATTAAATGAACATATCTCTTAATATACAGGGGTTGGACAATGAAACACGTCATTTTAGTGTGGGAGGTTTCATGGCTAAATTGGACCAGTTTGGTGGCCAATCTTCATTAATTGCACATTGCACTAGTAAGAGCAGAGTGTGAAGGTTTAATTAGCAGGGTAAGAGCACAGTTTTGCTTACATTTTTACAATGCACACAACATTATGGGTGACATACCAGAGTTCAAAAGAGGACAAGTTGTTGGTGCACATTTGTGACCAAGACAGCAAGTCTTTGTGATATATCAAGAGCCACGATATCCAGGGTAATGTCAGCATACCACCAAGAACGACCAACCACATCCAACAGGGTTAACTGT
>JAVSBV010067915.1:0-10367 GCA_033117975.1 Parotocinclus spilosoma
GACGCAGTATGTCTCCGAAGCGCCAGGGGGCGAGCAGGAGCTCAAAAGTGCACAGTGAGTGCAGGAGGAAGGCTGCTTGAGGCAGCGTCCCAAATCGGACGACGAAGTGCGTCTCCGATGCGCCAGAGGGCGAGCGAGAGCTCGAGGCGCAAGCAAGAACCGCTTTGGGCTGCGTCCCAAATAGGGTAACGCAGCCGAGCGGAGGGAAGCTAGGGGAAAAACGCGAAACGGAGGCTGAGCCCCGGGAAACCCTGAAGATAATTCCCTAAATATATCATTTTACCTCAGGGGTTCCCCCCTTACTTATCCGTCGGCGTTAAATGCCCCGGGATGTCACCAGCTGACCGTAAATGGCGGACAGCGATACGACGGACCGATCGTGACGGCGAAAAAGGCGTGAAGACGTGGCAATGTGGCACGCTGAAACTCACGCTTAAATAATACGCATCCCAGGTGAACCTAATCACCTCGTCAATCCCATAACGGAATATAAACCGCATTAGGGATCGTTCCGTAACGCAGACCTGGAATGGCGGCGGGGCAAACGGGAGACCGCGGTGAGTCTCCTAACAGAAACAAATTCTGTTTAACACCAGCACAGGAAGGGTCGATCCCGTCACATCCAGTCGCTAACAGAGGCCTCTGTTTTCATTACGCCGCTCCTCAGATCAGGTTTCCTTCTTCTGGTTCGTCTGGAGGAGCGAACCAAAAAAAAAAAAAAACCCCACACAGAACACGCCTCCTCGTGAGCGTGCGTTTGGCAGCCGACCCCCGGCCCAAAGCCTTGGTGGAAAAAGTGCTTTTGTTCCCAGGCTCGATTGGGATCAGGCGTCTTCCGGTGCCGTTGTCTGCACAGGTGGGGAGCTCCTTTGTTTTTGGTTCTTTTTACGAGACGACTCGTCTCACTCGGAGAGGTCTCTGGAGGTCTGAGACAACAGGAAGCCCGGGATGAGGTCCCACCCATGGTGGAGAGGGGTTTGCGTTGTGCAGGCGGAGGGAAGCGGTGGAGGAGGGGTGGGAACGGCCTTCCGCCGAGCCGACGTTCAGTCCAAACACGAGGCCACGTGGCTCGTTCCGAAGCTTTGGGCGTGAGCCTCACAAAGACGCCACTGTAGAACCTGTGCCAGGGAAGAGCTCCAGACAAGCGACCAAGAGCAGAGGAGACCGGTGGAGCGCAGGAGGCTGAAACGCTGCCAGATCTTAGAAGATACTGGACAGATGTTCTAAAAATACAGCTCGGGAAGGGGATTTAAGGGCCAATCGGACGTCTCTTCATGGTTAAGGAAGCGCCGAGAAGATCGATTTAAATCATTTATAGAGCTGGAGCTACAGACGCTTCGTTTATTTCTTACATGCGGCCCCCAAGGAGGTCGTGTCCCTTTTCTGAGTCTTTGTCAGACGTACAAATGTTATCTCTTTCATCCATAATCTAAATCCGGGCTTTTGGACGACACCCTTATCCAGAGTGACGTGCCGCTGTTACAGTCCAAAGCAATTGCTCTTTAAGGATCTTGCTCAAGGACTTGGCAGAGCAGATGCAACCTTCTGGTCCACAGTCTAGGACCTTAACCTCCAAATTGTATGTCAAAAACGGCTCTGAACTTTGCTTAAATCCAAACAAGTCCATCTAAGAACCAAAATTGATTTCGCTAAGGGTGATGCCACAGGGGTTCACAGAAGGCCAAGCTTTTTTGGTCAGCAACGGGAAGGAAAAACTCCCTCGGATGAGAGGAAGAAACCATGAGAGGATCTGGATTCAAAAGGAGAACCCATCCTCCTCTGGTGGGCACCAAAATACTGTACATTAGAGACGTTTAAAAACATGACGGAAGGAATTAAAAGGGGGCACCCCCTTCTCCCGACGGGGCCGGGCCTGACTGAGAATATTTGCCATTGTTATTTCACATCCTGGTGCCTAGAGCAAATGGAAAAACCTGGGCTATTTTTAGAACTAGACTCGAGATAACATCTAGGGAAGATAAGGAGAACCAAAACGTCCTGACATTTCACGTCCCAAATCCACTGTTTTTAAGTATCAGGACAGGTTTTGTTTTACATTCAGCACTAAACACACTTTCACACGGCTTCGGTGTCATGAAACTCTAATATTTATTTTGGGCTCTCACATTTTCGCCCTCTCTTTTCCTTTAATAGATGATTATATTTCAGTTAAACATACTATGATTTCATTTTAAGAACTTAAGTAGCTTAGTCTCTGTCCTCCAAAGCTTTTCCTTGCCGCTGTCGCCCTAGGCTTGCTCGATTAGGGCTGTGAGCCTAGATAGTCCCTAGATTTGACCCAGGTCTATTTTTGGAAAGCCAGGACAACGCTTTTCTGTACAGTTCTGTACCTGTCAGTCCTTTATACACTTTAAAAGCGTTTAATCTTTTCGCTTATCCGCCGGATTTGCATTCCAAATCAGTCCTGGTTCGATCTCTCCTGTTATCCCCTCCCTCAGCTCTTGATGACTCGATGTTGTCCTGGACTTTTCCATGACTCAGCCATGTGTCCCATTGTTCTCTAAACCCAAAAGCTGTTAGTGCACAACAGGAAACCGAACAGCCTATGCTATCAGGAGCCGCTTCCTTCGCAACGCAAGCCGTCTGGGTAATTATTTCAGGCAAGGTATCGCCCATTTCCTGCTCCAACAAGGGATGTCGGTGCAAATTCCCCGTCCGGGACCGTAAAGCGCTCACAACGTCCTGTGTGAATGACGCAAAGAGGTAGCATCACACTCCCTCAGAGAAGGATCATCTTCCTGCAGCAGTGGGCCCTGGCGCCGGCACTCCCTCAGGTAAACGGTGCGCACGTACGTGGGGGTCCAGGAGAGGCCTGTCCTGGAATTCATTGGTGTACAATCTGGACTTTCACACACATTCTGCCCTGCCCTCAGATACCTCATCTGGACTTGGTTTTGTCCCGGTCTCGGGGTGAGGTGGACACAAATTGTTGTCGAATACAAATTGTTAATTCAATTGGGTAATTTAATTTTTTTTTTATCCTTCACCAACCCCCCCCCCCCCAAGTTGTGTCATTTGAAATCAGGTTGGTTAATTTAATAAAAAAATTCCCATGATATTCTGTTGTATTTAACTGTATTTGTTAATCTCATTTTTTTTTTTTTTTTTTTTTAAATCCGCTCTTTTTTTCTTTTAAGCTATTGCTGTATTTAATTCTGTTTTTTATTTTAAGCTGTTGCTATATTTAATTTAGTTGGTCAATTTAATTTAATAACCTGTTATTTTTTCTTTTAAGTTATTGCTGTATTTAATTCTATTTGTTAATTGAATTTACAAAAAAATCCCCCCCAAAGTCGTGTCATTTGAAATCGGGTCGGTTAATTTAATTAAAAATCCCAATTATTTTCTCTGTTTTATTTCAAGCTTTTGCTGTATTTAACTGTATTTGTTAATCTCATTTTTTAAAATCAGCGATTTTTAATTTTTTTATTTTAGCTTTAGCTTTTTTAATTTTAAGCTATTGCTGCATTTAATTCTATTTGTTGATTTAATTTTTAAAAAATCTAAATCTTCTATTTTTTCTTTTTTCTTTTAAGTTATTGCTGTATTTATTTATATTTGTTAGGTTTTTAAAAAATCACCTTTTTAAAAAGATTTTCAGTTATTGCTGAATTTAATTCTATTTGTTAATTTAATTAAACAATTTTTTAAAAAATCTATTTTTTTAATTTGAAGCTATCGCTGTATTTAATTATATTTGTTAATTTTTAATTTAATTTAAACAAATGTAATCATATATTTTTGTCTTTTAAGCTGTTGCTGTATTTAATTTAGTTTTAATTAAACAACCTGTTCTTTTTTCTTTTAAGTTATTGCTGTATTTAATGATATTTGTTCATTTAATTTTTTTTTTTTTAATCACCTATTTTTTATTTTTTATTTTAAGCTATTGCTGTATTTAATTATATTTGGTAATTTAATAAAAAAAATAAGAAATCACTTTTTTTTTTTCTTTTTTCTTTTAAGCTATTGCTGTATTTAATTTAGTTGGTCAATTTAATTAAATAACCTGTTGTTTTTTCTTTAAACGTTATTGCTATATTTAATTCAGTTGGGTAATTTAATTTTAAAAATCATGTTATTATCTCTATTTGTTTTAGGCTATTGATGTATTTAATTCAATTGGTTCATTTTAATTAAAAAATATTTTACTTACATTATCTTAGATCGATTAAGACTAAAATATGCTAATAACTGATTATAATTTTATGTTATATATTATTTAATATGACACTTTACAAAATGCATTTATAATGAATGATAATTCATGTTGAATTTTGCCTTTTTTTTCCTTTTTAATCTTGTATGATAATAAAATCGTAAGCTGTTTTTGGTTTATTGTTCTTGTAGGTAAGGATTTTAGGATGGCATTCATTGGAAGTTGCTCAGGATAAACACCATCGTTTTGTTTTTCTGCAGGAGGCTTCTGAAGTTCAGGGATCATTACACTCATTACCATCTGCCAGAGACTGTCCGGACGTAAGACGATACAGCGAAACCTGATCACGTAACAGCAGAAGCACCGGCTGTGCTGTTATCTCTAACCCAGGGTAACGTTAATAAGCTCTGAAGGGAACGAGCTTCTCAGTGAAAACCTAGATCTCCCTCCGATTGGCTCTCTTGGACCTCTAGGAGCAATAAACGTCCAAAAGTTTGTGGACACCCCTTCTATTTTAAGTTGCACCCACTGATGACAGAACAACACGTGCAAACCGTGTTTAATGCCAGATCTGGTCTGGAGCACTGAGCTCCAAAATCTACCAAAAGCAGTTTTGAATAATCTTTAAACTGAAGGAGCAGGTGTCCAAATACTTTTGTCTACGTAGTGTATGGATTAATTCAATTCAAACCCTTCTATGGTAACTCCTGTCCTGTTACTGGAACTGTCGTTATAACGGAAACGACGATTTAAACGCAGTTTACCTCTACCTACACCCTCCGCTCTAGTTTATTTGCGGTTGTTCACGTTTGCGATTGTTTGTTTTATTATTAAAGAGCTGAGAAACAGTTCAATCCAGTGGATTTTGAATTCGATTGGCTAATTTTATTAAGCTGTTCTCATTTATATAATATATAATTAAACAATATAATTAAAAAATAAATTTTTGTGTGTTTTTTTTTTAATCTTAGGCTGTTGCTGTATTTAATTCAATTTGTTATTTGATTTTTTTTATCTGTTATTTTTTCTTTATTTTATTATATTATTAGTATTTAATTTAGTTGGTTAATTTAATTAAATAAAATGTTATTTTCCCTTTTAGTTAAAGCTATTGCTATATTTAATTCTGTTGAAACATTTATTTAAATAAAATGTCTTTTTCTTTTAATCTGTTGCTGTATTGAATTCTGTTGAAACATTTATTTAAATAAAATGTTATTTGCTTTTTTAAATTTAAAGCTGTTGCTGTATTTAATTCTGATGATTAATTAAATAAAATAAAATGTTATTTTCTCTTTTTTTATTTTAAGCTGTTGCTGTATTTAATTTAGTTGATTAATTTAATTAAATAAAATGTTATTTTCTCTTTTTTTAGTTAAAGCTATTGCTATATTTAATTCCGTTGATAAAGTTCATAAAAAATATTGTTGTTTTTATATTTTTTTTAAGCTGTTGCTAGAATGCAGCTAACATTTAGTTCCTGAATTAGGTCATCGTTAGATTATCCGCTGCTTTTTGGCCCCCGGAACCAGAACTGGAACCGTCCCTGGCACCGTGCCAGTGTGACCAATCAGAAAAGGCTTTGAAATATATTTATCCACCTGAACCAGTTCCTGAAACTGAAAGTTTAAATAACAGGGTCTGACTGTGTATCGTGAACCAAAACGTTTGCATAAGTGTGAGAACTAAAGGCAGAAGCAGGTTTATCAGGTCCTGAGACGACAAACGGAACAGAATGGCATCATCCAATCTTCAACATGATCTGATCGTTTAGCCGTATAACGGGCTGGTCCAACACAACAGGGACCAGGGTTCGAGACCTAGCGGAGCTCAATCACGCAAACGTGACCCCAATCAAAACCCCAAAGCTGTATGTCCACTCACAGGAACACAGAGGCCTTAGAACCAAAACCAACATTTAATAAGTCGTAATAAATACTCCAGTACATGCACGATCCAGAAAACACAAAACCATTAAATGCTATGGTAAGTTTGGTAAATAGTGTAAAACTGATGGCACACACTCACAGCAGCTTGAATCCGTCAGAACTAATTCACTCAAAGGGACACAAAGCACCGACCGACCGACCGACCGACCGACCGACGTTAACACTTCTCCACCAACACGGTGCCAGCACGTCATCATTAACTGATTTATTCATATAACTGCTTAGTGCTATTGATTTGTTCACAAATAGAATTACATAAGCTATTTATTTAATTCAAATCTTAAGAACTTATTTATATAGGCAGTATTTGTGCTTTAAAATCCTTAAATTTTTGTAACACCAGTCTGTTCCCCACTATAATCCCATTTCAAGTTTGTTAATTTTGTGAATAATTGGATTATAGTTTTCTTTTTTCTTTTAAGATGTTTCTATATTTAATTCAGTTCATTAATTTGGTGAATAATTCCATTATATATATATATATATATATATTTATTTATTTTATTTTTTTAACTGTTTCTATATTTAAAACAGTTTGTTAATTTAGTGAATAATTCCATTATAATTTTCTTTTTTATTTCAAGCTGTTCCTATATTTAATTCAGTTTGTTAATTTAGTGAATAATTCCATTATAATTTTGTTTTTTATTTCAAGCTGTTTCTATATTTTTAAAACAGCTTATTAATTTAGTGAATAATTCCATTATAATTTTCTTTTTTATTTCAAGCTGTTTCTATATTTAATTCAGTTTGTTAATTTATTGAATTAATCCATAATTTATTTATTTATTTATTTTTCCAATTTTAAGGTGTTGTTATATTTAATTGAGCTGGTTAATTTTGGGACCCGGAACCTGAACTGGAACCGTCCCTGGCACCATGTCAGTGGAGAAAACATTCATCAGACATCCTCATGCAAGAACCGTCTCTCTGGCTAAAATCTGAGGTAAACATTCTGCTAGTTATCGTTAAATTCGCGAGCTTGTGTCAGTTTGGGTTTCCGTTACATCCAGCGTAATTAAAACCTGAACGAGGAGGTTCCGCCAGGCTGACTGGGACACGTTCGCTCGGGTCTCTTTGGTACGTCCAAAGTTCTCAATTCACAGAATGCGAGTTGACCGGCGGTAAGGTCCTGGGCGAGGACCGCTCCCTGAGCGCCTGCGAGAGCAGGGTGCACCCGTCCGACACGGCGCAGGCCGACTGTCGCAGTCTGTCGCGGTAACCCGGCATCTGGGCGCTGTTCTCGGCGTGCTGGGATACGTCCCGGAGTCCCTGGGTGAGCAGGACGCAGGCTGACACGACGCTCATGGCACCGCCCAGGACGGCCGTCTGGACGCCTTTCCCTTCGGCGCCCAGGATGGCGGGTTTGCCCAGGAACTGCGGCTCGGTGGCGAACCCCACCACGGCGTGGACGGCCTGGACGAGCGGCCCGCTGAAGAGCACGCAGCGGTTCCTGGTCAGCTCGCTCGGACTGGTCTTGACCTCCTTGACGCAGGCGAGAAGCGCGGTGGCGCTGGTGCTCATGCACTTGACGCCGGCTTTGAACTGCTCCTTGGCGAACCTGTCCTTGGACTTCTCGCTGGCCGCGGACGAGGCGTCCGTGAGCGTGGTCAGGTTCCTCCGGATGTTCTGCGAGACCTCCAGGAGGAGCTGCGGCGTCAGGTCGGCGAGCGGCGTCACCCGCAGGACGGAGCAGGTCTGATCCACCTCGTGGCGGCACCGGACCGCTTTGTAGCGGTCCACCAGGCCAGGGACGGCGGGATGAGACCCGGGAGCCTCGACCGCCGCGAGGTAGGAGGCGTGCGCCGAGAACTCGGTCAGGGACACCACGAGGTCGCCCATCTCCACCAGGCGCTCGCCCACCTCCGTGAACTTGCCCATGTTGAGCTGGCTCTGGATGTCGTGAGTGATGATGGACAGCTCCTTGGTCCTGGCGATCACCGTGTCCCGGCACTTCTCGAACGTCTCTGCGACGGGCGTCCCGTCCGCCGCCATGACCGGCCTCGTCTCGCTCGAGAGCAGAAGCAGGTCGGCCACCAGCTGCATTTTGCTTTTGCACGCCTCGCAGATGGACAACAGTCTCTTCCGTTGCTGCACGCCGCCGCTCGGGATGGACGTCTGGACCTCGCCGTCTGACCGCCCCGAGCCACTGCTAGCCATAGTACGGTCAAGCTAATCTTCCGAAATGGATGTTTTTGTACACGGTAAAGGTTCCGCCGACGTTACGCAAAGTCATGTCTTTAAAAGGAAACGAAAAAACAAAAACGTCTTCAGTAACACCACACCTTCGGAAACCGGGAACTGGCCGAGGGTTCTGGAACGTCCTTCAGAGAGAACCGGCGTTAAACAACTTCCGTAAACATTCCAGGACGGCGCGACTTCGCCCGCCGAAATCCCGTACGAATGAGGTCAAAAATCAGAGCTACAACCACAACCCCTTCGGAACTAACGCGCCGGGGACGTCCCGGACCTTTCCCGGGTCGTCTCGGCCCAAAAAACACGGACTCGCCGCGGTGCCATACAACCGAGCGACGAAAAAGGCGCGAGTATCCAGATCAAAAGCGTCGAGGCGACGTGGAAGTCCAGGCGGGGGCGGCGGGGACTCCGCTGAAGCCGGACGAGCCGCGGTTAATCCTGATCCTGCAGTGGAAAGTCCTGCCGAGGTCCATGTCCGTCGCAAGGCAGCAGTTCACATCCAGACCGTCCCGCACCTTCAGGACCATCCTCCCGTGGCGCCCGGTCCAGGAACAGCACCCGCTCCGAGGTTCCGCCTCCGGAAATCCCGGGTTTGACTCGGATCAGCTTTTAATCTCTTCTTTTTCGCTCGTGAGCCGGTGATGTAGAACAGTTCCTTCTGAAGCCCCAGTCTCTTCCGCATCACGGTCTACTGCCCATGGACCTTGCTCAGCAGAAAGCATGGCAGACACGGTTCCAACGGGACCACGGGCACGGGCCGGGCTCGCTCCTGGTGGGCATTGTGTCTGAATCTGGTTCTGTATCAGTATCTGCCGTATCGAAACCCTTAAACTCAAACACGTCCTACTTTAATGCCCTCGAACCCACGACGTTCTGCGCTTTGGGGGGAAAAAGGTTAGCGGTTCTAGATTGTGCTCGGCATTCTCGAAAACAGCGAGAAGCAGACAGGACCGGTCGGGTTTGGCTACTAAGCGGAACTAAACGAATAAATTAAATGTTCTTCTGGATAACGGTTCTAGGTTTGTTATTATTATTATTATTCCAGGATCTTTGGTTAGTTTGATGGTCCTAGAAGTTCTGCTCTGAACCAAACGCTTCTACACGTTCTGGTGGCACAAGGTTCCACTTTGGCCAGTGGTTCTACAGGAAACTGATCAGAGAACCGTTCTAGCTTTTAATACAAGCATCAGTTATGGTTTTCTCTCACTTTTTTTTACCTTCTGGACCGATATTTTAGATTATTATTTAGACTTGCACATTTTCAGGTTTTATCCCGTTTTTTTTTTTGGTTTAAATCTTACTTTGAACGCAAAATCCCTCACGTTCAGACCGAGAGCTGCTGAGAAATCCCGACAGAAGCAGGAATTAAAACTGAAACCGTGATGTTTAAAAGATTTACACAAAGCAAACCGGATCGAGCCGCAAAAGTAAAAGGAGCTAAAAATGCGGGGAGGGAAAGTAAATAAAAGCAGTGTGTGATCATAAATTAGCCGGTGTGTGTGTGTGTGTGTGTGTGTTTAAGTCTAAGTGTGTGTGGGTTCTCCTGTATGAGGAAGCGAACCGGAGGGTGCGGCTGAGCCTTAAATGGGAAACAACAAGCCGTCCGTATCTTTGGAGCCGTTTTCTGTAGAAATAATGCGGATTCTCGTTGAAATGGCGCCTTGAATAATCCAGAGAGCGAAATCCGGGGCAGAAGCAAGCCGCGGTTAGGTAACGTTCACCCGGGCTGAGGGTGCGGCTGCGCTGCGCTGCGCTTCACTTGACTGGAACTCCTTTCAGAAGTGCAGCTTCCCCTCCGAACACGATCGCTATTCCCAAAGAAACGCGTTCACACCCGGAATAATCCACTTTTGTTAAAAAAAATCCTCTTCGGTTCGGTTCGGTTCGGTCCGTCCTTCCCTTCGCATCATGAACTTTTAGGTGGATAATAAAGAGTTCATTTGCCGAGGCCCCGACTACCGGCGTCAGAGCCACATTACACGCGCAAATCCTCCCAAAAGTCTGTCTTTACCCATCCCTGCTGCATAGTCCGCCTTTACAGT
>JAVSBV010067926.1:0-10367 GCA_033117975.1 Parotocinclus spilosoma
CTTTGTTTTTTTATTTTAATACATTTTCAAAACTCTCAAGAAAACTTTTTTCACATGGTCATAATGGGGTATTTTGTCTAATTTTAAGGAAAAAGACTAATTTAATACAATTTAGAATAAGGCTGTAATGTAACAAAATGTGGAAAAAATAAAGCGCTGTGAATACTTTCCAGATACACTGTATACGTGTGTGTGTGTACACACACACACACACACACAAAGCCACAAAAGAAATTAGCAATTCTAAATTACAGGTTTGCTCTGCTACACCGCCTCAGCTCAGTAACCCCTCCTCTCCCAACCCAAAATTGAGAACCACACTGCCCGCAATGCACTCAGATGTAATGTCAATCTGGCAAACATCACACTAAAGCTGCCAGTTCAACAGTTTTAACTGGCATATTATTGAGAGAAATTAAAGCTAGCTGACTAAAAGGCTAAAACATTTCAAGGTCCGGCGCCTATAGTTTTTTTTTCAACACTGTACTATTTACAGTATATCTGGATTGCTAGCCTAATGAGATGTAATGGGTGATGAGGATTAGCAACATAGGCATTGTTCTGATTAGTTCCAGTTAAAACACTTAATTATTAAAGAATGAATGAATGGAAAGTCAACTGATCACAAAACCAGGAACATATCAATGTAATGACATCATGGTACTTCACACATAAGCATTTCTCCAAAGCTGCCATTTATAACACCCTCTATCCCTCTATGTTCTTATCCTACTTTGTTTTAGTATTGCATTTTTCATCATTTTCTACATCTTGGCATTTTTATGATTTTTATGATTATGGGACACTGGAATTCTCTAACAAATGGGTTGCCCAGACGAGGGATAAAAGTTAATGACCTTAAAGTCTAATTTTGAGGGCCCCTTGCTTGGGGTACCACTTCAGAAAGAATTAAAGCTGGGATAAACTGAGGAAAGCGAGAAGAGGGAGTAACACAGGCCGAAATTATGAAATGAATGGATAATGAGATCACCCATTATTGTAAAACTGAGAATGGTTGCACCTCATAAAAGCAGATAGAGCGAGCAAAAAAGTGGCATGAGACAAGAGTTCCAAGGAGGAATTTTTCACTCCATAATTTACCCATCATGCTCTGGGGCAGTATGGGGTTCATACTGATGTGCTGCCAGGACAGTTAAATGACAGAAGGAGTTAATATTAAGTGTACCTTAAATTTCAAGTCCACCTTCTTGACATTTACTGTGGTGTATGAGTCATGCTTTCTTTCTCTACTATCAGTCCTAATGATGGAATGTGTATATTTAGTTGTAACAAGATGTCCTGTTTTTGTTTGTTTATTTTGTTGTTCTTTTGGATTGTTAATTTCTTGGATTGTTACCATTTTAATAGGTAATTGTTTGTTTTTTTCACAAAAAAATTTAGTGACCTTTTAGTAATGTGATTGTGTTTTGTTAATATAGCTGACTGCATCAATATCATTGTTAAGTACTGACTGCATCAACATATTTTGCACTGCACTAAATCATGTTCTCTGTCTGATATAATTTAGCTCTTTATTTATATTTATATTCAGTTTACTACAGAAACCCTGGTCACTAAGAAATGGCATTTTGTTGGTTTACAAATGGTACATTCCTAGAATTTCATTCAATATGGTTAAGCCTATAATGTAGTTGTGCATGGTGAACACACTATTTAAAGAAAACATAAAACTAGGCTGGAAGCATGAATTTGAGTATGGTAGTCATGTTTTTGTAGTAGTAAAAAAAAATTGATCAAATGTATCTGAATTGTATTGGTAGTCAGAACTGGGCCAGCTGCTGTTTTCTATTAGCAGCGCTTTAGATAATGACATAGCAAAGTATGTTATGGTGTTAGGTTAGTGCAGGTAATCTTTTAATGAGTTCCACATGGTTGTCTGGATTCAATCAAATCTACAGCCTTAACAATTACAAGGGGCCTTTTTTTTAAGCCTGTCAAAAGTTTCGTTTTGATCATTATACGATTTTAGTTTTTGCCTCAGAAAGTTTTAAAAAGTTAAATGCTCAGAAAAAAAATAATTTATATAATTGAAAATTATAAAATTTTTATGCATTGAAAGTTCATATTGAAGTTAACAAAAACCTTCTATATTTGTACTCTCAGCAAGTATTACCATTAGTTATTATGTTTGCGAAATAGATTGTTATAAAATGTCACACTTTTTCCCCTAATTCTCTTTTTAATAAAAAATATGTATTCTTATACACTTTGGCAATTTTTTTAATACAACATTTGGCACAATCCTAGTCACTACCAAATGAATGTTTTGAACTGGACATACGAAAGTAGCATGTGCTGACATTTATTGAAGAGGACAAAGCAATACGGAAGCTTAAAGTGAACGATTCATAATATTTATTTGTAAATAATGATACAATGTTTCCAGCACCTATGATGTCTCACAAAAGTGACTACACCCCTGACATTTTTTGTAAATTTTCTGTTATATCATTTCATGGGAGAACACTGAAGATATGACACTTTAATACAATGTAAAGTAGTCAGTCTACAGCTTGTGTAACGGTGTGAATTTTCTATGCCCTCAAAATAACTTAACACACAGCCATTAATATCTAAACTGCTGGCAACAAAAGTAAGTACAGCCCTAAGTGAAAATGGCAACATTGTGCCCAAAGTGCCAATATTTTGTCTGACCACCATTATTTTCCAGCACTGCCTTAACTATAGACAGTGAGTTTACTAGAGCTTTACATATTGGTACTGGAATCCTCTTTCACTCCTCAATGACTACATGGGAGCTGGTGGATGTTGGAGACCATGGTGGATGTTGGAGACCTATATATATATATATATATATATATATTGTTGTGGTGTTCTGAACTGGGCCAGCTGTTTCTTGTGATTTACATTAATATTCAACAAGAGAATAAAGAGAAACAGTGTTCTGAATGTTAAATAGTGTTGCATTAATGGAATCAGTCAAGATTTGAGTCAGAGTTCCACATGTCTGGAGCCAATAATTCTATTCTATGGAACCGCTGGGTGATTGGGAATGTTCAGAGAAAATGCTTGGTTGATTTATTGTGGAAAAACCCACTATATGACATCATAATAACGTTTTCAGAATACCACAAAAGATATTGATTGGATTGATAGGATTGTATAGTTTTAGTGTAAAAGTACTGTGCTAATTAGCAAAAGTAACTTAACCCACACAGGGAGGGATCGGTTTTCATTTTAGTACAGTGAATGTTTTCCTTGGCCTTCAACAAGGTGATTGCCCAGGCTAGGGCATGTCCTGTGTGCGAGCGAGAGAAAATGTAAGCAAGTGAACAAAGTAACACATGATAAAGTAGTCTGTATAGCTTATAAGTCTGTATAATCTAGAAGTATGCTGATAGGGTTCACATACGTGAACAGGAAGATGGATCCAAGTGCAGCGTTCACTTTATACAAAAATGGGTTTTAATACAGATATACATGCATAAGCATACATACCAGTGGAAATATGTCATATGAATATGGCTTTAAATTGGCGTGAAATTACTAACATAGCGAGCTAAAGACAATGAAAGCGAAAACATTATTTCAGCAGAGTTGATTCAAGAACCGGCAATGCCTCTGGAAATGATTCAATAATCAAAGCTCAGGCTGGCGTAGTAGTAGCGAGCTGGGCTTGTGAAAAAAAGGGAGGATGCTGACAAGAATTCAGTTTTTTTACACACAGCGAACAAGTAGCACAAGAAAAACCTAATCGCTAGTATTAACTCGTCAAACTGGAGTAGACAGCAATAAATGCAGCGAGAAACGAGGCAAAAGCTTGTGTCGCACTATGAAATGAGTTGACATTACCAAACAGCATAATGTACAAAGCATATTAAAAAGAGAGCCAATCACACAGAAATCTCACTTTACAACCATTAATTTACTTCAGACCTTGGGACCTTATGCTAGAGACCTTTTATAAATAACCTCGCACTGAAGCACTACAAATGACCATACCTTATGCTAGAGTGCTACCAATACTTACAATACAATACCAACGCCTTTGGAAAAGCAATAAACAGAAACATTTATTCTTAGGCTGTAACCATGTTTTTTTTTTTTTTTTTAATTCTGGCACCAGCAGAAAAAAACTACTGAAATACTTAAACAGCGATCAGGGATTGTTTACTTTAGAGAAAATAAAATTAATCAGAAAACACAATGTGAATCGCTAAACCATGGTAGAATCTCTTTAATTTTATAATAATAAAATTACAAAGCCAGTATAAATTATGAAGTTGTCTTTTGAAACAAGTATTATTTGTAATAATATACAAAAGCTAGTATGTAGCTGTATATTTTCAAAGGCAAATGACTAATGAGCCCAGGTCCAACATCAGTGTAGATAATAAACCTATAACTGAGTGCTTTTTTGTGTTCTGCATATGTGGTCAAATGTGTTTGTATAGATCATATGGATAATGGCATAGCATTTATAATTTATGGACACTGGCTAAAAAGTATAATTTTAAAGTCCCAGAACTGCCAAGCTGTCACTGTTGGATAAGCATGGCCCTTATCAAAAAATTGATTGGATTATAAATTGTAAAATTAATCAGTAGTATTTCACCCTGGATAAAAGCATATGCTACATTATTTCATGTAAATGTAACATTTAATTACAAATATGGGCTTAATTTTTACAGAGATAAAATAACAAACTAAAAACAAAATACATTTTATAGCAGAAGGTGAATTATGTAGTGAAGTGGCTGAATTAAAATAAAATTTAAATGAAGCTGCACACTATAAAACATATTACTATTATTGACAAAACAATGCACAATAAAAGACTGGATTCTGTTCAGAAGTCATGACAGACTTTAAAAATGGGTCAGTGTTTTTTACTCTTTTGGTTTTGACATTTTTAGTCTTGACAATAAAATGTATGTTCAGGCAATGTATATATGCTGGTTGCCTAAGCTCTGCAAATAAAACGAGGATATAATGTGGATGAAAAAATAGAGAAACGTTTTCAGACTGAAAATCAGTGATTCCTTTAAGTGACTAGTGGACGAAGTGGGAAACAGGGGAATTAAAAGTGTCAATCATTGGGGCAAACCTAGCATTTTAACAAATTATTCAGCAGCCTTGGTGATTGCAACAGTGGATGCACAATCATAGTTTAACTTTAAAAAGGACTTAAACTAAAACTAAAGTTACAGTAGCAAGTTTGTACTGCCCTTATCGTATCAGTCTTAGCTGACTTTATGTGCAACCATTTGGGTTTCAAACTGATGGACATCTAGCTTTTCCGGTAACAAGGTGTATCACCATCCTGCTAGATTTTCCTAAACAAATTGAATGGAAGTATGTTGCAGAAGTATGCTCACAGTTTTAATTCCTGACTTGTGTAATTATGAGTGTTTTAGAACTTTGTATATAAGGAATTTGTCTAATAACCTAAAACATTAGATTTTCAAATACTTTAAGTCATAAAATTAGGTACAGAAAACTCAATAAATCTAATAAGAAAAATATGGTTGGCCATTTATGTTTTCATTAAAGTCACCCATTATAACATATCTGCAAGCAAATGCTTTTCATTTTAATGTGTGTGTGTGTGTGTGTGTGTGTGTGTGTGTGTGTGTGTGTGCATTTGTTTGTATGACTGCATGCTAATTGTTTTGGCTGGGCACCTTCAGTCATTCAGACCCATGCAGTCACATACTTTTATTGAGGTTTAAACTCATTTGAGTCTTCATTCACAGTTAACAAGAATTAACACTGTGGTCAAGCTGCCAATATTTTAAAGGCACCTGGCCATTTTCTTTTTTCTGAATCATAAAAGCTGCATTAGTGGAATTAATAGGAAAGAAAATTGCTGCACACAAACGTGTTCTCAACAGAGCACAGTAGAATCACTTGCTGTCCTTTTAACCCAGTATTTATCATTTAGAGCTTAATACTATGCTATTTAGTCTTATTGTATTGATAAACTGGTATGTGACATTTAACATACTACTGATCAATGGATGTTCAGTTTAAAAGCCGAGGTCTTAAAAATTATAATAATTTATAAAGGAAAATCTGTCTAAATGTTTCAGCTATAAACATACTTGTCCATATGATGGTACAGTATACAATATCGTACTAAATTTTGTCATGTTTTACTTAATAATTAAAAGTTTCCAATGTTAATTGCTTATGTATGGACTGTCACACTGCCCTGTTTGGCAGTATTATTGTTGATTTGTTGTGCACAGGATAGTGTGTTTTGCTTCTTCTGCCTTTTTCCTATGAAATGTTGAACTGCTGCAAAACTCAGCATGCAGTTTTGTCTCAGGCAGATATGTAAATAATTACAGGTATGGTCTTATTATGCACTTGATCTTGCCACAACATTGCATAAAGTACCCCGCTGACCTATAAAAAGCGTCTCAGCAGCTACTTTTGAGTAGTGGACCTCCTGATGGGAGATGAGCCGTGTAACTGGAAACAGCTGCACGCTGGTCCCAAGCCCGGATAAATGGGGAGGGGTGGAGAAAGCAATGGCAAACTAGTTCACTATCTGCTGAATGACTATATGGATCACATCGATGAAGGACAGAAATGTGTGGAGATCAATGATTCATCAAGTGACAGAGAGTCGGCTGCGACTGTACGGTTAATCCCATCCCATCTCCATGCATGCCACACTCAAATAAGTTTTGACAAACTGAGAGGGCTCTCTAGTCTATTTTGACCTAGCTGTTAGGAGATGTTGGGAGCAGTGATTATACTTTTTGAAGGCAAGCACAGATGCTTAGTGTCTAAATCACTGGCAACAAGTTGAGTGCACCCCTAAGTGAAAATGGCCAAATTGTGGCTAAAGTGTAAATATTTTGTATGGCCACCGTTATTTGCGTTCACTGCCTTAACTCTTTTGCATGGAGTTCACTAGAGCTCCACAGGTTGCCACTGAAATCCTCTTCTACTCCTCCATGACGACATCATGGAGCAGGTGGATGTAAGAGACCTTGTGCTCCTCTACATATGCTCAATAGGGATAAGGTTTCAGACATGCTTGACCTTTATAATTAGTTTCGTTAGTAAGGCAGTGGTTGTTTTTCATGTTGGAATACTGCCCTGAGCCCTGTTTCCAGATCATGCTCTGCCTTAGTATGTCAAAGTACATGTTGGTACTCATTGCTACCTCAATGAATGCAGCTCCCCATAGTTGGCAACCTTCATGCAGCCCCAAACCTTTCTCACCACTATGCTTAACTGTAGGCAAGACACACTTGTCTTTGTACTCCTCAACTGGTTGTCGTTATATCAGACCACATGCTTCCAGTACTCCAAGTCCTTAGTCTGCTTTTCTTCAGCAAACTGTTTGGGTGCTTTCTAGTGCATCATCTTTGGAAGAGTTTTCCTAGTGGGACAACAGAAATACAGACCATTTTGCTACAGTTCGCAGGGTATTGTCTGAGCACTGACAGGCTAACCGTATCATCTACTTTTATGCAAACAATTGTTTTATGTGAATTGCATAAACCTAAACATAAACCTGAACATACCAGGAGACTCAAGGGGACACATATATGGAAATTGATTCAGAATCCCTACTGAATTGATACATACTGTATATGTAGCTCTCCTTTGGGCTGGTACACTCAGCTTTCTATGGGCTACGTAGCAAGACAAAACAAAGCTGTACACCTGTTGTCATTAAAAGCTGATAGTCTTTTTCATTTTGGTAACATGCATGTTTATACACTCCAATATTTAGCCAGACATGTTCAAGTACCTATAATTAACATATAATTAATAGTCATCTACCAAGAATCTACACATCTTTATAGACACACTCACTTATTAAGTTATACTTAATGCCATTCAGTTACACCAAAATAGTAGTTGCAAACAAGCATATATTATTGTACACCACTTAGCCAAAACATTATGACTACCTGGTCTGCAACAGTGTGTGGTACAAACCCAATTCCAAAAAAGTTGGGACAAAGTACAAACCGTAAATAAAAACCGAATTCAATGAATTGGACGCTTCAAAATTCCATATTTTATTCAGAATATAACATAGATAACATATCAAATGTTTAAACTAAGAAGATGTATCATTTAAAGAAAAACATTAGATGAATTTAAATTTCGTGACAACAACAGATTTTGTACACATCTGGGGACTAAGGAGACAAGTTGCTCAAGCTGAAAGATATGAATGTTAACCCGTTCTTGTCTAATATAGGATTCTAGTTGCTCAACTGTCTTAGGTCTTTTTGTCGTATCTTCCGTTTTATGATACGCCAAAGGTTTTCTGTGGGTGAAAGATCTGGACTGCAGGCTGGCCAGTTCAGTACCCGGCCATGATGCTGTAATTGATGCAGTATGTGGTTTGGCATTGTCATGTTGCAAAAAGTCAAGGTCTTCCTTGAAAGAGACGTTGTCTGGATGAGCGCATCTGTTGCTCTAGAACCTGGATATACCTTTCAGCATTGATGGTGTCCTTCCAGATGTGTAAGCTGCCCATGCTACAAACACGAATGCAACCCCATACCATCAGAGATGCAGGCTTCTGAACTGAGCGCAACTTGGGTCGTCCTTCTCCTATTTAGTCCGAATGACACAGCGTCCCTAATTTTCATAAAGAACTTCAAATTTTGATTCGTCTGACCACAGAATAGTTTTTTACTTTGCCACAGTCCATTTTAAATGCGCCTTGGCCCAGAGAAGACATCTGCGCTTCTGGATCTTGGTCAAATACAGCTTCATCTTTGAACTATAGAGTTTTAGATAGCAACTGCAGATGGCACGGTGCATTGTGTTCATGGATAATGTTCTCTGGAAATATTCCTGAGCCCATTTTGTGATTTCCAATACAGAAGCATGCCTGCATGTGATGCAGTGCCATCTAAGGGCCCGAAGATCACGAGCACCCAGTATGGTTTTCCGGCCTTGACCCTTACGCAAAGACATTCTTCCTGAATCTTTTTATGATATTATGCACTGTAGATGATGATATGTTTAAACTTTTTGCAATTTTACACTGTCAAACTCCTTTTTGAAATCCTTTTCGCTCCACTGTTTGTCTGCACAATTAGAGGAATTGGTGATCCTTTTCCTATCTTTAATTCTGAGAGCCACTGCCTTTCCAATATGCTTTTATTGTACCCAGCCATGTTAATAACCTATTGCCAATTGACCTAATGAGTTGCAATTTGGCCCTTCAGCTGTTCCTTTTTTGTACCTTTAACTTTTCCAGCCTCTTATTGCCCCGTCCCAAGTTTTTTGAGATGTGTTGCTGTCACGAAACTTCAAATGAGCCAATATTTAGTACGACATTTCAAAATGTCTCACTTTCAAAAATTTGTTATGTTTCTATGTAAAAACGGAATGCAATAATTTACAAATCACAACTGTTTGTAAAAACTGTTTGTAATTTGTAATTTGTAAATTATTGCATTCCGTTTTAATTTACAGGTTATACTTTTTTTGGAATCGGGTTTGTATATGGTACATATCAAATTGATTCCACATTTCTAACTGTTATGTTTTACTTGATAATTATAAGTTTCCAATGTTAATTGCTTATGTATCTACTGTCGTACCACCCTGTTTGGCAGTATTATTGTTGTTTTTTTGTGCACAGGATAGTGTTTTGCTTCTTCTGCCTTTCTCCTATGAAATGTCGGACTGCTGCAAAATTCAGCATGCAATTCTGTCTCAGGCAGATCTTATTAGGTACCTGATTTTGCAACAACATAGCATAAAAGTAACCCGCTGACCTATAAAAAAAATCTCAGCAGTTACTCTTGAGTAGTGGACCTGTGGTGATAGATTGTTGACTGCTATACATGCCTCTTGTGTATGTATACGAGATGTGGTGGTTTTTATTTAGGACCCAGGTATGCATATCCCACAACGTATAATAATAATGGGGAAATAATATAGAACAACTGAAAAGGGATTGAAGAGCAGAGCGTAAGGCTCCTAACATAATAAAACCGAAAGGATAAAGTGGCACGCCGAGGTTGCGTCCCAAGTGGGAGCAATGCGCAAACTGGTCGTGAGAGGGCGCCAAAGCGCCAGTCGGGGCAAACGTGCCGAAAGCACGATTTTGGGACGTCTCTTAAATGGCGAGGCACGGAGGTAGTCCAAACGCGAGGGAGCGAGCGTGAGCTCGAATGTGCATGCAATTATTTGAAAGCCAAACTGGGACACGTCTTATAGAGTGCGTGTTTACCCGGTGGCTACTCAAGCCGGGGCATATCTCGAGTCAGCAGCCAACTAGAGTCATACTCAAGAGAGCACAAAAGCGCCGGAGCGTATACTTCTAACGCACTACCGGGTAGAAGTTCTAAAGAGTGCAGAGGAGCATATAAGCTCAGGGCACTCTTGTA
>JAVSBV010067947.1:0-10366 GCA_033117975.1 Parotocinclus spilosoma
TTTTAAGAAAGTGTAATATTGTGAAGCTGCTTTGAGACAATGCTCCATTGTAAAAGGCGCTATATAAATAAAATTGATTTGAATTGAATTGAATTGAATTGAAAGTATGTGTTAACAAGAAAGATTGATTGGTTGATATCATATAGATCCCAAAGGAGAACTTTAGAAATTGGACTGATAAAGTACCTATAATGTTTCTTAAGCCCTATATGAATAAAATTTTAATTATAAGGTGTGGTGGGGTAATTTGCACTTTCACAGGTGCTACTCTAAGAATTTGTATTTTATTAATTTTATTCTAAGAAAATTACAGGCAGAAGTAACTATGGTTTTTGGCCCAATGCAGTTTTTTCCCTATAAGTGTAGTTCAGATGCACATTTCTATGATTTCACATGCAGACAGTGCCTTGTGTTGTTAAAAAGTGTTAAAAACACCACTGCTTGCTGCTGTTCTTCTATCAGGTCAATCCAAGTCAATCAGAGACATTCCCTAACCTACAATTGGAGGTTTCAAAGACTCAGGACAGCTGTTAGGCTGGACATTGAAAGGATTTTATTTGAGACTGATGAGAGAAGGAGAATTTTAAAGGCAATACAAAAACTCAGGTACCTATCGGTGACTAATAGGCCAGATTCTTCCAGTTGTTTAAAGGGAGATTTTAATGGGACATGCATAAGGTAGAGACCAGAATCAGCCGGTTTTCAGTGTGAACAGTCTCATATATAATAAGAATAACAGATTCTGTTCTTGTACATTTTTACATAAAATTGCAGTTTTACAAAAAAAAAAAATTTTACTATGGAGACACTGACACAAACACAGTCACACATATGAACAGCACAGTACTTTTAGTACCTTCAATACATGTGTGTGTGTGTGTGTGTACAGAGTGTAAAAATGGCTCAGCCACTCATGGGTTTGACAATGAGACCGAACACATGATGAGAAAGTCTTCAATTTTGGTTATGTTTTTAGTGCTACTTAGTCAACTGAATAGTCTAGGTCTATATAGTACTAAGCTAATGAGGGAGTAGGAATCTGTTTCGGACACATGCATAGCAAAAAATAAGCCATGAAGGAACAAATCATTTGATCTACATCAGAACTGCCCCGCTGAATATACGGAATTTGACAAAGCTAATAAGAGATTAAAGCTATAGCTAATGAGAGCAAAGAGCCAAATACAAGTCAGCAGCACCTGCATTCTTTCTTTAACAATGTACATGTTTCCATTAAAAGAAAAGTTAAACAAAAACATTCTGTAATTTACAATTATTAAATAGATAGGACTCTGGCAAAATGGGAATTGTCTGGTCTTTTTTATTAACAAAAAAGGCAATCGGAATAAACTAAAGAAATCGCGATCAGTGCATCTCTTGTATGAATAATTGCTTTATATTTGAAATGGACACCGTGGTGGTGCAGAAGTTAGCACAGGTTTCGTCCTACATTCCAAATACATGCACCTCTATAGTGAATGGCTAGAGTCAGTTTGTGTAGCATCCAGTGGTGCCAGTTAGGCCCATGAAAATGCACACTTTAGGCAATGAAATGGTTACAGGTACAGACAATAAAGGGGGATGCATCATCCTGCACCTGCAGCAATCTATTGCAGAGTTACTGCAGCTCTCCACCTGTATGGCTGAATGAAAGTGGGTTGTTATTCTGTCATCCCACTTTCTTACAGTTTAAGAAAAATATCTGTTGTCATATAAATGAATGACAGGTACTCTGCATCTGAGAACCCAACTACAAGTGTCCCCTTTCAGTCCTGACATTATCTGTCCATTATCTGGACTGTAGTAATGCTGACCACTACAGAACAGTAGCTGCCAACTGAAGCATTCATGAATTATTATTAACAATCACACCCATAACTAATTTATGGCCATTAATGAAAATTATTAAACAGTTATTGCCTAACCCATGAATTATAGCAATACATGTAAATACATTTAACTAACAACATAACTTAAAACATAGCATTTTTCTTTAGGCAGTTATAACATATTCATATAAGCAATAAATAAATATACTGGAGAATAAAGATATTGCTTCCTGTAAGTTTCTTGGAGTATTTTATGGCTATTGGCTTATGATCAGACACTTGTTTTTGATTGTTTCACATCATATTTTAAGCCTACTAGTATATTATAGCATAAGAGGCTAAATACAAATAGGAAAACAAAACAAAACAAGCCCAGTTGAACCAACGCAATGTCACAAAGCATAGTGTGATTTCATGTGAAACTGAATACATTTACTTCAATGTTTCTTCAAATTCTTACATGATACAGCAAATGTAAAATTAGTTTGAGTTCAGCTTTGCATGACTTATTAATAGCAAAAATGTTGTGCAGCATTATATTGTACAGTGATATATACTGTAGACCTATATACATTGAATTAGCAGTGTGTGAGATGTTTAGTCTTTGACGAAATATTTTAATTGTTGTTATAACAAAGTGCAAGCTGACTTTAACGAGTATGTTACATCGATGTGAAGACAACAACAAAACCAGGGTGGTGTGACAAAATGTGCTATACTGCGAATGTGTTCCACTTAGCATGGTCAAAAATTCCGGTTTTAAAGAGCTAATCTGCGTATTTGATCACCGCTACGTTGGGCCACCAATACTTTTTAAAGACTGTGCTTCCTTAAGTTTATTAGGAGTGCATGGAATCCATTAAAAAAGAGCCCTTACCAGTCTTCGTCGCTTCCTTTGTTGTATGGTCAAGTTACACACATAAGCAATATAAAATAAAGCCATATCTAATATTTGCAATTTACAAATTACAAATCTCGCTGTGTTTAGTAGGTTTCCAATGTTTAGGTTGACATAATTCCATATGATAATTCAATTCCAGGTGTTAGGTGGACCTAGCTCAATGTTTATTTTCTAATTATACAGTGGGAACGGAAAGTATTCAGATTCCTTTTGTTTCCTGTTTTACTCTTTGCTTCATTGCAGCCATTTGCTAAACTCAAAAAAGTTCATTTTATTTCTCATTAATGTACACTCAGCATCCCATCTTGACAGGGAAAAAAACAGACATGTAGATATTTATTAAAAAAGAAAAAAATGAAATATTACATGGTGATAAGTATTCAGACACTTTGCTGTGACACTCATATTTAACTCACAAGCTGTCCATTACTTCTTATCCTTCTTGAGATGGTTCTACTTCTTCATTGGAGTCCAGAATTGTGGAAGGCACAGATCTGGCCGAGGTTACAAAAAAAAATCTGCAGCACTCAAGATTCCTATGAGCACAGTGGCCTCCATCATCCTTAAATGGAAGAAGTTTGGGACGACCACAACTCTTCCTAGTCCTGACCTTCCAGCCGATCTGAGCAATTGTGGGACAAGTGCCTTGGTGAGAGAAGCAAAGAAGAACCCAAAGATCTGAAAGACCACATAGAGTTTGCCAAAAAACACATGAAAGAGTTCTAGACCATGAGAAATAAGAGTCTCTGGCCTGATGAGATGAAGACAGATTTTTTTGGCGTTAATTCTAAGCGGTGTGGAGAAATCCAGGCACTGCTCATCCCCTGCTCTATACAATCCCAGCATGGCAGCATCATGCTATGGGGGTGTTTTTCAGCTGCAGGGACAGGATGACTGGTCTTTTGACGACTGCAATTGAAGGAAAGATGAATGCAGCCAAGTACAAACATATCCTGGAAGAAAACCTCTTCCAGAGTTCCCAGGACCTCAAACTGGGCCAAAGGTTTGCCTTTCAACAGGAAAATGACCCTAAACACACAGCTAAAATACCAAAGGTGTGGCTTCGGAACAACTCTGTGACCATTCTTGACTGGCCCAGCCAGAGCCCTGACCTAAACCCAATTGAGCATCTCTCCATAGACCTGAAAATGGCTGTTTACCAATGTTCACCATCCAGCCTAATGGAACTGGAGAGGATCTGCATGGAAAAATGGCAGAGAATCCCCAAATCAATATGTGAAAAACTTGTTGCATCATTCCATAAAAGACTCATGGCTGTGCTAGCTCAAAAGGTGCTTCTACCAAATACTGAGCAAAGGGTCCGAATACCATGTGATATTTCAGCTTTTCTTTTTTAATAAATTTAATAAACATAAATGTCAGTTTTTTTGTTAAGATGGGATGCTGAGTGTACATTAATGAGAAATACAATTAGCAAATAGCAAATGGCTGCAATGAAACAAAGAGTGATACATTTAAAGGGGTCTGAATACTTTCCATACCCACTGTATGTAAATTATTACAGGCGTAGTCTGATTAGACACTGGGTCTTGCCACAAGAAAGGTGCTCCCTGTACAGTTCCATAAAAAGGCTCTCAGAGGTTACTGAGAGATCATTCACGACAACAAATTTCCTAGTTTTTACCGAATCATCTGGGCAAGGACAGTGCTGTGTATTGAGGGTGCCACCTGTGCCTGGATGGTGGACGATGAAATTGTGTCCATGAATCAAATGATCCTCTCTACTGGTGTTCTGTGAGCCTGTTTGCTGCGTGTGTGTGGAACCACTGCTTCCAACGCCGCATAACAGCTTGTTTAGAACTGGCTAGATGGTGGGTTGTTTGTTGAAACATCCATCCTTCTTCTATCAGTCCTGTCGTTGCCCATTTCAGAGTCTATCAGCTGGTCAAAATGTATTTGAGTGCATCATCGCGGCAGGGGATATAATTAGAAATATCCCCTAATGAAGTATCCCATGTAAGAAAAAAACAGGACAAATGTTTAGATAATAAAATGACTAGCAGGATGTATTTCTGATTTACTGAAAGCATTTGATCATTATAATCGTTTGTGTGTGAAATATTGTGTGTGAGTATTTACCACCCTCAAGATTGTGTGTAATGGAATGAGGCCGATATTGAGGCTGCATCATTACCTCTAACTTCTCAGATGATGCCCTACCTCTGATTATAAAATACCTGTCCATTAAGGTTTACAATCAAGGGAATTAAGCAGTAATGTAATATAGAGTGATATATCAACCCAGCTGAAAAGAAATTCACAACAGAGATCTTCATAAATTTTCCCAGGCAAAGGTGAGCTTAAATGCAAAGTATTGAAATTATCTGATGCTGGGAAAAAACTAACTCAGAATGAAGTTAATCTGCCACCACAGAAGAGTCCTGGCAGCACCTTTTATCTGGTTGTCACATTCAGACAAGACTGCCTGTCCCTCAGCAAATATGCTGGCATATTGTCCAGGGAACACTTACAGCATGCCTGTATATTTGGAGATAGGCAATGGAGAACCCTTGACTCTGACCAGGAATGACCAGGATTAAATTAAAAACAAGGGAGAACACCACTTTTAAAATAGTAGATGCAAATTATAATACTTCTTCACAGTTCACTCTTAACACTAAATTGTTTTATATCCTAACTCAAGCATCACTCAATACATATTCAAGCTTAGAGTTGGACTTAGGGAAACTCAAGTGGCTTAGTGGTAACAGCTCATAGTCCAACAGAAATCCCTGAGATCCAGGGTTCAAAACTCAGACTGTGCCTTTCTCAGTATAAACTCAGTTTTGTCTTCTTTAATCACACAAATATTTGTGTCTCCTTCTTGTATAAATCTGGTTCTCTTATGTAATGTTAGGAGAAACATCTGTGTCATTAGTTATCATGTATATGAAACATTAGTGAGAACTAATATTAACCTATGGAAGAGCAACCAATAAAATGATCCTATGGGTAGTAATACAACAAATCAATATTAATCCTAATACAATACTATCCTAGAACAAACTCCTAGAAGTGAGCATTGGCAGCAATGGCCCATGTTGTAAGTGTTCTATGGCCTGTGAAAGGGTCTTAGTCCCTTTGTAATAATAAGGGAAATCTAAACTATAGGAGATAACAGTCCTGGCACTACTTGACCCTATCAGTCCAAATGAACACAGATAACATTTTGTGTTCCAGTCTCGGGTTTATCCCTCACTCCTTAAACCTCTTTTTCAAGCACCCCTTTACTGAATCATGCGAATAGAGAATTCAAAATGTAAATTGCATAAGCTTAAATATAATGCATAATGTATGTTGTAGTGCTTAATGTATTTCTAAAATGTTACTTTGATGAATGTTCTCTCATCAATCTTAAATCTTCTTAGACAGGGATTAGTAGAATGACCTGTAGATAGGGCACCCTCAGGTCACATTCAGTGCCAGATGAAGGAAACTATTTGGCTAAATGACTGCCATTCAGCATTGCTTCGTATCCTCTGTGATAAGGCAGAACAAGAAAGGTTTCTTTTTTCCTGCCTAAGGGAGAGCAACTAACATCCTAACATCTTGAAGCATCATTTCCAGGATAAAAGAAACTGCAATGCCAGGAAATACATTCCTGAATTCATAAAGCGTAGTATGCTTTAAAGGAAGAAGCATGTTATTTAGCTGAAAGTGGATGTCTCTATACAAAATGCACAGAAATAACAAAAATGGCATTTATTTATTTAAACAAATGTTAAAATAAATGGACAGTGCCCAGTATTTAACTCAAAGCACCACAAAAGCTATTACAACTTGATCAAATGCAACTGATATTTTTATCTCCAGTTGTTTACTACTTGAAACACTGGACCGATAATTTGTGCTAATGTAAAAGCAGTAGTGCAGAATGTAATTGCTGTGTGAACAGAAGCTCGATGTCTTGGGAGAAACAAAGTCATACATATTGCTGAGTCTTAGGCCAAACCAAAACATTGACTTAGCAGTTTTTAAAATGTAACTTTTCACAACACACATTTGTGGATAAGCAGTAACAAATTTTATGTGCATCAACTAGATCATAAATAACATGTGCAGCAAGACAAAGTATTCATCTTAGTGACTGTTTTAGAAACCACTTTGTGGCTTTCTTGGATAAGTAACAACTAAGAGCTCAATAATAAAGTCTGCCATGCTCCTGAGCCTCAGACAATCATTGCAAAAGTGTGTAAACCAGAGTAAGCTGGAGTGGACCCAGACAGGAGCACAGTTGAGATTCCTCATTCCTGTTTGTAAACATGTTTGTGTAAATGGCTACCACCTGTAGTTGTACTGATAGTTAAAGTTCTTGACATACAAATCACGAGTGTCTGTTTCATAATGTTCTACATAAGCTTGCATGAAAGTTACACTAATCAGTTTTAATGCTGTGGTTCATATTTGTGGCAATTCTATTTTTATATGTACAAATATAGCTTTGTTCTCTAAATATTGTTATACACAATATCTGCAATTACATTGTTTTTTTATCGGTCAATTACTGGCAACAACTGCAGTGAAATCAAGTAGAACTGAGAAAATATTTTATGCAAATGTAAATAAATCAAATAATGAAGTACAATGTAGTCAAATGCAATATGTAACAGTGATTATTATCTAATATTATTTGTATACTACTAATATTTGTAGTATTAAGCAGAGTCATTCAGCGTATACATCAAAGTCAATGTATAATATTAAATATGAATTAATCAATATATAATGATTTGTTGTATTAAATTCAACAAAGTGTACCGTCTTTATTACAGATTTGAGATTGGGTTGACTAATTACATTTATTTTACAGTGCTATACTATCTTTGTATACTTCACTCACAGAGCAGTGATTACTCTGATGCTCAAGGCAAGACCAAAAAAAGAAAAGCTGTCTTTCAAGCAAATGTTTCCACATGGACATTAAGGGGCACATTCCTCTAAAAATGAAGCCAGCTCCTTTCATCAGAGACACAATCGATAGATCATTAGGATGCCAGGAGAGGTACAAAGTAAGCCTGAATATACTGTCTGTATATAGAGCGGGAGTAAGAGAGACATGTTTATTTGTTTATTTAACTTCACAACAGAGTCAAAGGCTATTTATAATGGGTAATGGATTCCATCAATACTAGTTGACTATACACATGGGGACAAATAAAATGATGACTATAGGATGTGGGTTAATTGACAGCAGAAGAAAGAGCAGAAGAGTTCCTGAGATTTTTGATAGATGGACAAAAGAGAAGGAAAGACCCTAAGACAAACGTGACAAAGATGGGAAGAGACAAAATGGTGCTATAAAAAGGATTAATATGTGTGAGTTTAAACAATAAGTTGCTTTGCTACTCAATCTTCTCTTTAATCAGAGGATGCCATCAGACCCTGAGATCACTTCCTTTGAGGCTAGCTTCACGCAGTGCACCGATCACTGCTTTATCAGGAAAGAATGCAAATTACAGCAAGGATCTCCACAAGCTCTCACAATGCCCTGCTATGGCATGATAATAACAGACAGCAAAACGCTGTGAATACACATGAATATACTCAGGGGGCATACTAAAGAAAGTAACAGCTGAATTAATTATACTTCCTTAAAATACACTCAAATTCCTGTGCTTGTAATAAAGATCGGCACTCATGAAGCAATTGCTATTGTTCTATACTAACAGGTACAATTTAACCATATTCACACTCATGAACTGCAGCTCTAAATTGAAAGTCAAATATAAAATTATTTTTTTTAATAAACATCAATTCAAGCTTGCAACATGCTTTAAGAAAAGTTAGGATTGTAATAATTTATGCCTAGGAATAAATGAGAAAAACTAAGTAATGATGTGACAACCGGTGATATAGATAGGGGATTATAATCATGATTTGGTACAACAGCAGCATCTAGGAAAGGTCTTAGATGAGCAAAAATGGCCAGAGGATCTCCAGTTTGTCAACAAATACTAGAAAATTATTGTAATGTTTTAAAACAGTGTACCTTAAACAAAAATGGAAAGGAATTTCTACAGTGTATTATATCATTAAGAGATTCAAAGAATCTGGAGGTCTTTTGGTGCATAAATTACAAGGGCACAAGCCTAATCTTGTGCATCCATGATCTTTGATCCTTTAGACTGCACTGAATCAAGAATCACCATTAAACAATAGCTGTTATATGCACATGGGCAAGGGATTACTTTGGCAAATTTTTCTCAAGCTTTACAATAGGAGATGTGCATTCACAAATGCCACTTAAAACTTTACAGTCCAAAAAAAGAAGCCGCTTGTAAAAAAAATGTCCAGAAATGGCATGTGCTTCTCTGGGTTCTCTAGGATGGACCATCACACAGTAAAAACGTGCAAATATGTATTCCATGTCCTCTTCTGGAAGAAAGTAACTTCCTTTCTTTGTCTGCATGGGTTTACTCCGGGTACTACAGTTTCCTCCCACAGTTTCAAGACGTGTTCTAGGCCAATTGGTGTCTCTAAAGTGTCCTTAGTGTGTGAGTGCATGTACCCAAATGATTAATTAGTGCCCTGTCTATGGTTGTTCCTGCCTTGCACCTTGTGCTGCTGGCTAGCCACCAGTTGTCCTGTAACCAGGATTAGGTAGTTGAGAAATGTAATGCATGAATGAATGAAAGAGGCTCTAAAATGGTCCTGTTGTGCAGTGTGCCTCTTGGTGAGCGATTATGTCATGACCTGGTTGGAACAGTGGTTCTGTGTCAGCATGTACATACAGTAAACTGCCTCTGGATTACAAAGACAGACCACCAGTAGTAAGGATTGATTGACTAGCATGTGCAGCTTCCCCAGTTTCATTGTCCACCATCCAGGCACAGGTGGCACTTTCACTACACACACCCGTGTCTGCCCAGACCATTTCTTGGCCATTACACATAAGTGTGTATATAGCGATATGTGCCGAACATCCAACCACATGCGGTGTCTCTCATAAAAGGGATTCCATTCGGCATTTTTCAGCAGGGGTATATAATATGAGCTTCAAAATAATTCGTTTATTGTTTTCATCATATTTTTTTTCTTTTTTGTCATATTTCACAGTGATTAAGCATCAATAGTCAGACAGAAGTGGAGATGCACACACAAAGCCATGTACCAGAGGTTTATTAGAGAGTTGGGAAAATCCCAAAACACAGTCAAAGACACAGGCCCTAGTCAGAAGTTGGAAGGCAGATCATTCAGCAAATGCAAGAGGGAAAATGCATTGGGAAAATGGGAAATCAGATCAGAGTTACAAGCTGAGTAAGCAAGAAAGATGCACAGATGCAGTAGGTAACTGAAGAAACTGAAAAAAATAAGATGAATAAATGAGCATAGATAAGAGACAACTGTGGGGGTTGTAATAGTGCACAGACAGCATTTAGAGGCTTTACTGCCTTAAGTCAGCCGTAGAGGCACAAATGAGTATCTGATAAGATGTCAGCTAAAACCTAAATCATTTAGGTGATTTACCACTTTTGTGGCCGTCACTTTGCCATAGATGTAAATAAAGCATGATTTCAGTAATTCCATTAATTCGGTGCTTGATAACACTGGTCAACAAATTTTCAAAAGTTGTTTGTTTCTGAAATGAAATGAGTCATTCCCTAATGATTTTTAT
>JAVSBV010067958.1:0-10365 GCA_033117975.1 Parotocinclus spilosoma
TGGATAAATGCTGGGCTTTGTCCCGCCCATCGGACGCTCAGTGTCTCTGGGGGTCTATGGGGCAGTGGGCTGGCCTCAGCTGGCCTGGATGCTCAGTTTCTGCATGATGATTGGATGATTTGTCTGAGGCTGAATCCATTTTTGATTGACAGCGAAATGAGCGAATCAGTGATCTTTTGGTGTAAACATCCGTGGACGCATTTAATTTTTTTAATTTTCATTCTAAGTTGAGAGGACACTATTCAAGTTCCTGGAAAAGACGCCTTGTTGGTACGACAGGGTCACAGATAATTTTCTTGAAAAGGAACGGAGGGTAGAATTTCCGTATAAACAAACCGACACATTTTATGATGTAGGCCGAAATTGAGCTTCCCCTCCTTGAAAGACCAGCATTCACCACCGGTATATATATATATATATATTTTAATGTAAAAATGCTAAATTTTGCTGAATTCCAAAATTCCATCAAAATGGTTCATCAGACTCACGAACACTGACTAACAGAAATATAAACAAATATTAACACAAAAGCAAATAATTAATTAAATATAATTGTTTTCGATGAAAAAAATCAAGTATTTAAACAGATGATGCATCATTACATCCCTTAGAATGTATGGCTGTATAAGTGTAAATCGCTCTGGATTATTGCATCTGCTAATTGGGGAAAAAAAGTGTTTTTGGTATAACTGAACCAAGTAGCATGGATATCAAAGCCATGACTGCAAATGTGTTAACATTAAACATAGTGGATTAAACTGTGCTACAGGATCCATAACAAGTAATGTCAGTGTATCAGTAGGCAGACACCTGGAATGGAATTTTACAACTATGTCAGCGAGACAAAGTACATACAAAGACTTTCTATTCCAGCTGATTTTTTTAGAAAACCAGAACCAATGTTTGACACAACTGCATCATGGTTGATGCAAAAAAAATTAATCAGTAATTTAGAAATTCAGTGGTAATGTGGTTCAATGGTTATATATTCTTTATATATAATATTTTTACAACCCCATATAAGGAAAAATTGGAGACATGAAAAATGCTAATAAAAAAACAGCTTCAACATAATTTTATTTAATAGTAATGAGGTAAAAACTTTACTAAATAATTCTGTGATTTAGAACAGGTGATGTCTACAGGTGATTCTTATTATTGACTCTTTGAGGAGCACACATGGGCAAAGTATCTTCAGTTAGTTAATAAACTCTATGATAGTTGTTCATGTAGGGGTTAATAATATATATACGCTTTCACCAGTCAGCAGATTAAGAATAATTTTGTAGAGGTGTGTAAAGTTAGGAAGGTGATGAAGTGATCAAAGTGTTTGACCTCGTTATCTGTATAAAAGACACCTGTCCACAGCCTCAAACAGTCAGACTCCAAACTCAACCATGGTCAAGACCAAAGAGCTGTTAAAGGTCACCAGGAAGAAAATTGTAGACCTGCACCAGGCTGGGAAGAGTAAATCTACAATAGGTAAGCAGGTTGGTGTGAAAAAATCAACTGTGAAAGGAATTGTAAGAAAATGGAAGACATACAAGACCATTGATAATCTCCCTTAATCTGGGGATCTCATCCCGTGGGGTCAAAATGATCATGAGAACGGTGAGCAAAAATCCTGAGCAAATTCAAATACCTGATGAATGACCTGCAGAGAACTGGGGCCAAAGTAACAAAGGCTACCATCAGTAACACTACGCCGAGAGGTACACAAATCCTGCAGTGCCAGATGTGTCCCACTGCTTAAACCAGTATATGTCCAGGTCCATCTGAAGTTTTCCAGAGAGCACATGGGTGATCCAGAAGAGGATTGGGATAATATTATGCGGTCAGATAAAACCAAAATAAAACTTTTTGGTAAAAACTCAACTCGTCGTGTTTGAAGGATGAGTTGCATCCCAAGAAGATCATACCTACTGTGAAGCATGGGGGTGGAAACATCATGCTCTGGGGCTGTTTTTCTGCAAAGGGGCCAGGGCGACTGATCCGTGTTAAGGGAAGAATGAATGGCCATGTGGGATTTTAAGCCAAAACCTTCTATCAGTGAGAGCATTCAAGATGGAACGTAGCTGGGCCTTCCAGCATGACAATGATCCCAAACATACCGTTCACGTAACGAAGGAGTGGCTCCATCAAAAGCATTTAAAGATTCTGGAGTGGCCTAGCCAGTCTCTAAACCTCAACCCCATAGGTAATTTGTGGAGGGAGTTGAAAGTTTGTGTTGCCCAGTGACAAAAAGATCTCTCTCATCTTTCTAAATAGGAGAACTTGCACATTCAGTGGCTGAGTAAATACTTTTTAGCCCCACTGTATGTTCAATGCCCTTTGTCCTAATGGTCTAAAGGAGGACATGTGGTCACAATTCTAGATACAAATATCTAGGTGTTGCTGAATCCTGAATCCCACTACAAGGCTAATTAATTTGAAATACTGATTCTTAGTGTGACTGATCCATGGCTATGTAAGTCAAAACCATACTCTGTTTAGTTTATCACTTTTTTGAGTCCTGATTCAGAAATTAATTTAGTAATTTCAAATGATCATTTTAATATTTACTTTAAAGCCTAAACAGGATCCACTTAAAATTGCTTGAATCCATTTTAGAATGTATGAGTATCACTCAGAATGTGCTAGGACCGACTGACCACTGTAATCATACTTTAGATCTAATATTAATGTTTGGTATCGATATGGATAACATACATGTTTTGCCGCAAAGTTATTTGTTATCTCTTCTTGAGCTATATGTTTCAAAGAAAATTTGTCAACTTGTTAACACTCCCTTGTTAACAATAAGCATTCTTTTACTATTATTTCAGCTGAGTTGATTAATAACCTTCCAGAGTTAACATTTATTACACTTACAGTGCCCGATCATTTTAAGCTTGCAACTAGCCAATTAAAGTGCATATTTCGCTCAATCCTGGATACAGGTGCTCCTTCTAGGCTCAAATACACCAGGGAAAAAAAGGCTAGTTCTCAATTTTTCTCAATTTGTCTCCAGAATAAATAAAAACAGGTTACTTTGTTACAAAGTTACTTTGTTGTTCCACCAAATTTGAACAGTAATGATTTTATGGCTTTAATTAACAATAAGATTCAAAATTAGGCATAAAACTTCATGCTCATCACATGACAGATCTATTCAGCAACTTTCCAGATGCAACAATAGTGTAGATGTCTGTTTAATTAGCTGTGGATCAAAACTATAATGTTTTACCCCAATTTCTGTCTGAACTAATTGCTGACTAAGCCATCTTCATGCTAAGTAGTTCCTACAAATTTACTCAAATAATTAATACCAAGTATTATAGAACCACTACTTATTCTTTTACATCCATCACTTAACTTTGGTGTTGTGCAAACATGCTTTGTGTTCTGTAATAAAACCTCTGTATTCTTATTCGGAACTATGATTACGGGGTTTCTGCTGATTGGATTAGGCGTTGCCCTGGTATATTGCGAATTTAAAAGAGTTGGACCATCAAGTCCCTTACCACTGTCCAACATGATTGAAGGTTTGGGCAGAGCCGTAGGCACTCAGACTGTGACTATTACTCGCGGAATGGATTTAATCTCGGAGAAGCTATCAGATCTGCAGAGTAATATGGATAAATTGAAGATCGAAATTCATGAGTGTTATGTAAAATTGTGATCACTCAAGCCAAAACAAAACAAACTGGTTTCGGCACCCTTCTTATCTGTGGTTTGGGCTCGAGGTCGAGCTGCAGAGAAAGTGTCAATTTACCCTACTGTGTTATGGACACGGACTGGTGCTTTCGGCCAAGCGACTCTTTGGCTCTCTCTCTCTCCCAACCTATGAACACGCCTTCTATTTACTGCTTGTTCCCCAGTCGCATCATGACGAGTCTGTGTGAGCACTGCCCACGTCAGCTGCAATAGACCGGATGGCCGCTAATTGTTGCTGTTTTTTTCCCCCAATCCCTTTCCCCCTCTCCCTGTAGTCTTTTGTCAATGTCATTATATGTGCTTATGTGCTAAGGAGTTTTTTTTTGTGCTTACATTCTGTACTCCTCGGAGGATAGTAAGTGGGTGGGGCTTTTTAAAAATCTCCAATCGCTCCCAATGTTTACCATATTTTCATTTTTCCTCAATTACATCTTCCTGTCCTGTCTTCCACCACTTTATTATATTGTATGTTCGGATGGGTTGATGGTTCCAATTTCGCTGTATATTGTACCTGCTACAATGTATATGTGACAATAAACTACACTTGACTTGATAAAATTTCACAATGCGTTTTAAAGTGAAATAAATCAATGATTAAAGTCCCTGAAATAGCATTATCAGCTTATAATGTCATATACAATAACACTATAACACTTGCAGAACAAAAGAGAAAAACATTAGACCTTTGTTTACTTGTATCGTTTTGCACTGTTTTAAAGTAGTTATTTTCTTTAAAGGAATTTTGAGAAGGTTTTCTCAAAGTACAGTGCTACCATTGTCATAGCTTTCTGTATTTTTTTGAGATATTCAATATTTATCCCTTGTTTGTTTTTGATTTATTATTGTTTTAGCTATGCAGTAGCATTTCAATTTGTGGTAAAACAGAATAACCCAATTAGTTTAATTAATTTGTGATATTACTGTTATAGCCATTTGAACTACAAAACTTTAAAAAACATTACATACATATAAATACATATAGTTTACATTACAAAATCTAGCTTTTGGCTATGCAACATTATTTAATGTGTGTTTATTGTGTAATTATGTGTTCAGAACTTGTGCCACTGAAGAAGGCTGCTTAACATCAGCTGAGATTGATGAGATAGACTTGGTGATAATAAAACATTGTAAGCAGTATTAAACATGTGACTCCTTTTCCAATATAACTTTTAGAGCTGGTAATCAGTGGTAGTACGAAGAATGACCTGCTTGTTTGGATTGCACTAATTGTTTTTCTGTTTTAATGAATCGATGAACATGACTAGAGTTCTGTCAAGGATTCGCTAGAAAAGAGTCGGTTCGCTCATGAATCAGAATCAGTGTATCTCCTGCTTTGTGATGAGAAGCATCCTTCGTTACAGACCAAAGACCTATTTGGACATTGGTGATAATAACGAGCGAAAAAACGACACGGGCCTGTACAGCAAACACACAAAAACCCACAGTCATCAAATGATGGTCTACAGCGTTTCGGATGTACAGTTGGTGTAAACCTGCGATGGGAGTGTAAGCTAATATTGCAGATAGGCTAGAACAAGCGAGAAAATGGCGAATGATTCTCCAGCTAAAAGTCTGGTTGATATAGACCTGGCCTCTTTGCGGGTACGTACAACCAGCTTGGCTTATTTTCTCTAAGTGTTAGCTTTGCAATCGTGTCGATCCAAAGGTTGTTCCACCCACAGTCTAAATGATCCGTACTGGTTCTGATTAATAACGCCATTATCTGCTTTATGCTGTTCCTGTGTTTATGGGTCTGTACCGCATCATTCAGTCCTTTGTTTGAAAGAGACATTTAACAGTAGCTAGTAGCCACATTTCCACAGAAAGCTGTCATTTTGGTTAATCCTCATGGTCACTTGTCTATGCTTTATTTACGATAATGAATAACGTTTAGTCTCTGTCCTATTTAGGACCCCGCTGGGATTTTTGAACTAGTCGAGGTGGTCGGTAACGGCACGTATGGACAAGTATATAAGGTAGGTCCGGGCCTTTGCTCTTCTCTATGTCTCCTTATTTTAAAAACAAGTATCTAATTAAAGGTAATGCATTTTACCATATGTACTTTTGCTATCTAGTGCTGTTAGACTGCTGAAGTGATTGCTTGCTACTGGTTTATTCCATTTCCGATATTCCAGGCGAAACCCTAGTATATTTTCACTCCAACATAGTTCCGAGTTTAATATCACACTACATAACGTGGCTTGACTTCTGCAGAGCTATAACGGCCTGATTGTGGCTTCCGCGGCTAATTCTTTGCACCAATCATGGGTGTGATCGCCTCTTTTCCTGTAGCCGGTATTCAGCTGCTGCAGCGCAGAATGAAGCCCACTAATAGAAATGTGCATTTCACTTTAGATCCAAGCAGTCCCGTTTTCAAATGGGATAAATTGTCTCTGGGCTGCATAGCATCCTGTCTGAGACGCTGATGTTAGTAATAGGGGGGAAGTAATTGTGGATTGAATGTGTAACAGGCATGTTCCCGATCTCTACACCTACATCTTTAGTCCCAGTTTAACTCAGATGGTGTTGAATAAGAGCACTGGACAGTATGAGCTATAAGGTATGGGCCTCAATCTTAAGTGCTGATTTACTTTCCGGAAATGTAATTTGAGCCAGTGACTTGTCACAATTGCTTTGTGAGTCACAATGCAGACAGCTTGCTGATGGTACCAATACGTAAAAATGTATTGAACTCTTCTTTTTTTTAACAGTTACAGATATGGTTACACAATTAACTGCAACACAACACGAACAGAAATTAAGCTTCCATTAACAGCAGGGTAGGGTGTGGCTCAGGTTTTTAATCAGAAATGCAACTATATGGAGAAAAAAAAACAAAAAACATGAACATCCCTGTTTCCCCTTGATTGCTTCTTGATTAAAGTTAGGTCTATATTTATGATAATGTACTGAAGCAGTTGCTTGATTATTTCTGGGGTGGTAGAAATTCACTGCTTACAAAAAATAGAGGATATTTCAAAATGAATATTAATAGTTTTTTTTTAAAAGAAGCAATTTATTTTATTTTATTATGCAAGATTATCATAAAAACAAATGAAATGTCAAAAAGTTGTTTAATTACACAAATGAGATGCAAACTCAATTATTGTGGTTGAGTAGTAAGTGATATATTCATGGGGTGAACAGAAGCTTATCAAACTGGATAAGAATGCCACACATTGACAGTTTGGTAGGGTGTATGGTCACTCGAAATGGCGAAAAAACACACTGACAGCAATGTGGCATGGAGGAGATCAGATTGGACAGCAGTTCCTGTGGGATCCTTTGCCACTCTTGCTTCAGGTTCAATGGTATTCAGGTCTGGAGAATGTGATGGCCAGTTAATGTGCTCGATTCCAGCCTCCTGAAGCATGTTGTTCCATGAAAAGAAAGTTGTTCCCAACTGCTCTAAAATAGGGTACCATTATAGGGTGCAGGACCTCACCTCTGTATCTGAAAGCAGTCAGTGTACAATTTCTGACAATGTGGAGGTCAGTACAACCACTAATGCTGATGCCAGCTCAAACCATGATTTCACCACCACTGAAGGAATCCCTTTCTCACATGAAACGTAGATTATCCTGTGTTCCGTGTTCATACTAAATCAAGCCATGATGATTGTCAGGCTACAAACTGAACCATGACTCACCAGAGAAGAGGAAAGTTGAGCACTCATCAAGGGTCCAATGGCGATGCTCATCAACCCACCTTCTACAGTGTTGGATTAGCACCTGTCTAGGGATGTTCCTGCCTTGTGCCCTGTGTTGCTGGTTTATGACCCTGAATAGGATAAGCAGATAAGAATATGAATGAGTTAATGAAAATGATCACTGACCACAGGTTTTTTATTTCAAGTTGTAATTGAGAGACATTTGGTGTTTTCTAGGTCACTGCCTTAGTACAATTGATGTTAAGCTTTAATCATATAGGTTTAAATGGACAGAAAAAAACTCAATGTAAAAATGATTGCATTGTGGTTTGGCAATATTCTTAATATCTTTGAAAATTTTTGGAATCAAAATTGAAAATAATGTTTTGATTTTTCTTAAGGAAGGAAAGAAAGATTTTATATGCAGTATAAACTACAATCTCCGCTCCAGTAGATGTTCCTGTGCACGTGTTTTGACTCGCTTAGCAATGTGATATGATGCATCGATTGTACACTGTAACTTGTATTTCAGCTGTTTTTATAGTTTGTATTGTGTATCATGCTATAATTGTGTCATGATGCGTATCAAAGTTGTTTTCTTATACCCATCTCTAGATAATAATGGTTATATTAATGATGCAGTGGAGAAATGGTGACAACCAGGCATGGCAAGGTGGATTGGGCCTTCAGAGATAGTGTCATGATTAAATGAATAGTGGTAATGTAGTATTATTTGCTGTGAATGATACGAGACATGCCCAAAAAGTAATGCTTTGTCTGCGTGAACATGGGACTCAGTTTCAATGTGATGTGTTAATATTAATTTATCCAGAGGAAAGAGTGGGAGATCTTAGTAGTTTGTGTAATTTTGTATGTAGTTCTAGTGGTGCCTGAAAGTTTAACCATTGAGCTTTCCTTAAGTCTTAAATCTATATAAATATTTTCCAATAGAAAATTAATCCTAAAGTTTAGACAGTCCATCATAGGGCATGCACTCACTCAAATATAACAACCCTAAACCACCAGTATAATCTCTGAAACATAGCCTAATAAATGAGGTAAGCTACATACAGATGTAGAAATGTAAATGTAGAAAACACTTCGACTGACTAGCTGCTGTTAAGTGGAGAGTAGGTTTGCTATTAAGAATGAACACTGGTATCAGAGTGGGTGAAAACTGTGGATAACCAAGCTATCTTTACAAATACAAAAATATGTCATCAAATCAATCTACTAAAGGAACTTAATTTGTATACTTAAAGACGATACGTTCTAAGAGCTGAAACTTAAAAGATGACAAATGTTAAATCAAAGGACTATACTATACTACTATACTAATATAGTAATACTATACTAATTACTATAGTTACCACAAACAATTCCTTCTTAGGAGCTCTAAACTGCAAAACAAAAAAGGGACGCTAGTTGATGCCAAATAGCTTAAAACTTGACCTGAACAATAACGAACTGCCATAGGTGGAAAAGGATACATTTATTATTTTTTTTTCCATTAGCAAATTTATTTCTGACACAGGTCGGAGGAATTTCTTGATTGTTACTTTTTCACTTTCAGCTCACCTTTACGGACTTAACTGGCTGGTTCAATTAAAGGCACATGTCCTATGTTACAAGACGGGACGTGCAATGTAACATATTAAATGTTTATTAAACCTTTATTGTACAATTTACACGTATAGCGAACGTACAAACAAGAACTACTGTTACTTACGAACTTTGTTAATTGAAAAAAAACATTTTCAAACAAGTTTTTAGAAATGATCTACAACACAATGTATAGGTACTCAGTATGCAAAGCATAATACTGTAAAAAAAAAAAAAAAAAATGTTCGTACTAAATTCCAGTCAACTTTTGAAGAACTTATTCAGTGTGATCTGATGCGTTTTCTTGACGGATTGCACTTGAAAAAAAAACCAAGAAAGTGGTGGGTGTGTTCACCTCTGGCTGGTTTTGCGCTTGTAAACACAACTTTTCGGATTTCCTGACCTTTGATAAAAGCATAAATTCTCCCAGAAAACACAAAAATCCTCACATAAATTGTTGATCGGCTTTGTATTTGCAAGGTGGTGACTTGTTGCTTATTTTTGTTATTCGCTCTCAAGTTCTTTGGTCCGATTAAGTTACACATATATAATAGGATTTGTTTCAGTACTTTAGAATTTGGTCCGAATACACAGCTGGTCCCATTAACCGGTGGTCCAATTAACCGGATTTGACTGTACTATGCTCTCCATCTATTCCAAAATCTGTTGGCCATATTCTGGACTTGAATCCAGTGCTGTTTGTAGAAGTCTTTTTCGGTGTACTCAGCGCTAATAATTCACTTTTTTGAGTGAGTAACGGAGGTTTCAGGAGGAAGGACAAGTCTGGATCAGTTTGTATTGGAACATGGCTTTAGCCATCAAGTTGCATAGGACTTCATGTAGAGCTGTCTTGGTATGCAACAGCATGGAATCCTAGATTTTACGTGCCAGTCTTATCCTGCGCTCCCAAACCCCTCCCATGTGAAGTGCCACGTACAGCCTTCTTGACGGATGTAACGTTGGACATTCATTTCTTGCATCAGTTTGTCAAAACCTAACTCCTTGTTGGCACCAACAGTGTCATTGCTGGATCTCAAATGGCAAAAAACCTCCTAATAGCATTGATGCAGGTTGAATTGTCCATTGATTCAATCAACTTGAACTGCGCGGGTGCCCAGCATTTGGTCTGCGCCTGTCCCCCCTCTGGTATGGCGGTTACAGTCCTAGGACCAAAAACATTGAGTCCAACGTGACTAAATAGTGGCGTAACACTGAGAGGTTCTTCAAGCAGATCTGCTTTTGTCTTTCTGCACTGCCGCGAAGCTTTCTGCAGGTGATGCACTTATGCCATACCTTACTTATGCATCTCTTCCCGCCCATTGAGCATATTCCTGCTGCATGTACAGTGAGTCCAAGAAGTATTTGATCCCTTGCTGATTTTCTTCGTTGGCCCACTAATAAAGACATGATCATTC
>JAVSBV010067969.1:0-10365 GCA_033117975.1 Parotocinclus spilosoma
TCTGAGAAGCTCTTTTTATACCCAATCATGTTGTCAATTGACCTAATTAGTGTTAATTGGTCTTCCAGCTGTTCGTTTTATGCTCAATTTCCTTTTTCCAGCCACTTATTGCTACTTGTCCCAACTTTTTTGGGATTTGTTGACACTGTGAACTTTTGAAGCAACATATTATTCCTTTAAAATGTTACATTTACTCAGATTAAACTTTTGTAAAATCTGTCATCTATGTTCTATCATGAATAAAACATTGACATTTGCCAGATAATTGCATTCAGTTTTTATTCACAATTTGTTTAGTGTCCCCCTTTTGTTGTTACAGACCTATTACAAAGCGTACATTACACTGTAGTTTGTTTTACATATGATATTTTGTACCAAAGCCACTGCCACACAGTCGCTCCCCTTTTTGAGAAAAATTCCTCCACCACAGAACCACTTTCTGCCATATTTGTTCCACTGGCTGTGAGTCAAGTAATGGACGTACGCCATGCTCTGTGTAAATGCATTACATCATTGCGTAAAGAAGTCGGATTACCACGAAAAGTATGTTTTATATCGTTTAAAAAAATTATACTGGTATTATTGCCAACAATACGATATGGCACACCACTACTTAACACAGATATAAGTTTTATTAGTTTAGTTAAAATGTATTTTTCTATGTTTTGATAAACCTTTATTGCAACTGTGAGTCAACATTTAGTCAAAAGACCTTGTGCTAATGTGAACCTATGTAGCATTAGAAACTTCTAGGAAATACTAAATCTGTAATGGCATTTTAATGGATAAGATTTGCTTCAGTTGTATGTTTTATAGTCAACTATTTTGCAGTCATGCGATTGGACAGTACATGAGAACTTTCTCACATTTTTTCTTTTTTTTCTCAATTTAAACAGGCATACCATCACTAGCACTAACTAAACAAAACAGAAATAATTATGTTACATGTGAGGTATGGGTAAAGCAAAGCACCAGCTTTTAACCCCTGCTTATCCTTTGCCACTTTGGAAGCCGCACCTGGGACTTCAGCCCAGTGCCTCAGGGGCTGTTGTGTCTAACAGCTGGCCCTAACCACAGAGATGCAGGAATACAGAGTATACCTGTTCTGACAGCATCAGTATTACACAGGGAGCTATGGTATTTATAAACATTTAAAGCCCTGACTGGATAGGACTCAAATTATTTGGGATCCTGGGTAATTTCCTATTTAACATGAGCTACTCTGCAATTTTAGCTATTTCCGTATCTACCATGTATGTGTGTTTTTCCCTCCTCTTTTGGGAAAATTGCAGAACGAATTTACTCTTGCATTTCATCCAGCTCAGCGATGCTCTGTTCATTTTTGACTATCCAGGTGCATATTTCTGTGATTTTAGAGAGATATTAATTTTAGCATTGATCGCTGCCATTTGCTGTAGATTTTCCAGCATGGAAATGAAAATCAGTCAAGAAAAGTAAGTCGGAGACATTTCAGAATCTATGAATGGAGGAAACCAATCACTGCAGTACTTGTCCTGAATGCTGTCATAACTCTAATTTCATGCCACTTGGAGAGCTGTAATGGAAGAAAAAAGTCGAATACCCCCAGCTAAATGAAGTGGTTATTACAATACTGTGGTATCTATAGTTATACATATTTTAATAAAACTATTTATTTGTACAGCATCCTTGAGCCTGAGTAAAGGTGCTATATAAGTTTAATTTCTTCTTCTTCTTCTTCTTCTTCTTCTTCTTCTTCTTCTTTTTATTATTATATATAATAATATAATAAAATATAATAATAATAAATTAATTATTAACTGTATTTAAATATATACAGTATACATTAGTTTTCTTTAAGTTCTTTAAATCAGTAGAGAAACATATAGATAATAAGTAAAATTCAAATGCCAAAAACTTCTTGTCTTTCTGGCAACATCTTTTCAGGAAAAAAAAATTCTGGGATATGGTCTATATGGGTATAAAACGTTGCTCAATATTTGCATGGGGGAAGCTTCTGTGAGCACACAACTAGTTGTAGTAATAAGGTGGAAACAAAACTTATCTGACAGGAGTAGCCCATCTGCTTCAAGGTTCAACATGTGCATGAGGAGATGCTATTCTATTCTATTATTCTAATTATTGTTGCCAAGGACTGTAATGATAAACCTATCACCGCAAACCAGTGGTTATTTGAAGCCTATTGACATGTTGAGCTCATCACCATCATCACATCAGTTATTATTTAATTATAAAACAGATCGAACACAAAGTTTACATTGAGCTCTTAACAACTGACTGCACTGGTGGAAGATTGTGTAACAATTAAAATTACTTCAATCTATGTTACTATAATTAAGCTTAATTGCATCTCCTTCTTGTTCCCAGCGCATATCATAGTCTGTATACAAGATTATTTAGTGCAGCTGGCAACCCACTTTGCTTAAATTCTTCCTCAAACTGGACAAATGAATGTAAGCTTGCCTAATAATAAAAACATAAAAAATAACCAGCAGAACACGTTGATCCATGTTAGCAGCCCAGAAACTTTACAACTAGCACAAGTTGTTCACATTGTGTTAAATCTTAGCGCTCGGGCACTGTACAGAGCAATCACATCGTAGGTCAAACGTGAGTACACAATGATTGTATTCACTACTTAATATATGTTTCCTTTTAATCTTTCACTGTTGGTTTTGTTACCTTAACTCCTAAGTTAAGGTACTAATTGAAAGTTACTTGATATGTAAGTTTTTTTTATGCTTAGTTACTGACAGTGACTTAATATACATGTTGAATTTTTTATGCACTTTAAAAAAGCCAAATCAGGTCGTAGCATAATTCTTAATATAATTATGGCCACAGTTTTGCAGAAAGGAGTTGTTGTTAAGAATAAAGTTTTGTTCTTTTTTTTAGTTAAGAAAGCTGTTTGGTGAGTATTTATCCGCTGAGTAACATGTTAAAGTAATCGAACGTTCTCTTTACTTAACACACCATACATCACTCTCGTATCACGCATGCTCTGTCTGTACCGAGCTTACAGCCGCGATGCACCAAGGCCACAAAAGGTAAACCGCGAAGTGGCAAGGGAACACTGATATAATAGGGTATTTATTTATATGTTTACGTTTATAAATATATATTTGACAAACTTGCCTGAAAGAGGACCCCATACACAAAAAGTTTATCTTGCAATAACGCCTGCTCACAGCATCCTTGTTATTTAAGTTAAGTTTAAATGACTATGGTTATGTATTGTGGAGTAAGGGAGGTGGACTTGCTTTTTCACTTGCAGGTGCACATTTTCTTTTAGAATGTGCGGATAATATTCAGATTTCATTGATCCATTATTTATGGCAATCAATCCTGGCCAAGGTACATCAAACCTGATATTAGCACCACCATGTTTCACCATGTTTTAGCACCACCATCCGCAAAACATTTTCCAGTAGATTTCTGTCTTGTGTCTTGGTCTTTAACAAACTGCAGAAAGTGTGCACGTAAATAATAGTTAAATAACCGTTACAGGGGTGGTTAGCTTCAGCAACCCTGAGGTCCTGAAAAATCCCTTGTGTATGTGCTAAGATACATTTCCACATATGTATTTGTGAAGACTATACACAATTTATGTTCTTTAAATACAACAGTATTTATTCACACCTGATTGTCATTCCATTGACACTACACCTGACTGAGGTTCACGTAATTTTACCACTCACAAATATGTAATATTTGATTATTATCTTCCATAAGTAAAAGCAATAGATAATTGTTTATAATTTACTTTATAGTTGCAACGCTGACATCTTTTATCATTTATTTTACAAAATTCATCTTCCAGTATTTTTTTAATGGAATATTTTTTTTTTAATTTGCAACCAGAGCAGCTTTGCCACAGTTCAAAAGTATTAATGCTGTATGGAATGCCAATGATAATAACACTGTCCTTATGCGAATATTGCTGTCCATAATTTTGTTCCTCATTCTCCTAGCAGGGGTCCACTGAAATGCATAGCCTTTTTAATACAGAGCACAAATCAGAATTTCATCATGTAACTTCAGCAATATTTTATGAGCTAAGGCTTCGTAAATATTACTGAACGGTACTATGGTGGTTTTAAATATTGTAATGTGATTCAGTGATTGATGGTGCTCTATAGAGTTTGAATTTATTCATGCAACATTAAGGAAGAAACATGCATGTGAATGCAACATGAAGAAAGCAAGTAGCTATGTTTGTTTTGTGTTGTATTTTGACTGGGATGATATAATTTCAAATTTGTTCTGTTTTTTTAAAACATGATATTTCAGATTGAGGTATAGGGATGGGGCATGTAAAACACAGTGATCTGTACAGTTCCTCACTGTTTGTGCAAACGGTTTGTTTATCTAGCCATGTCATTGATCATTGAAGATTAATGATCAAATTTAAGATGTAAATAAACATATTACAAGTAATATACGTGTCAGTGTTATGGGTATGATATTACATGAGCAGAGTTCCTCTGGACACAAGCTGTGAAGCGAGGTATAACTGTTACGAGATGTGGCGTCATGTAGCACGGGAAAGCCACGCCGGGGCACGTATAATTCAAACGCGCAGCTGGGTGGCCACTCTAACCGGGGCGTGTCTCATTTCGAGAGGGCAGCCAACTAGGGTGAGGCTCAAAAGAGCACAAAAGGCTCCGAAGTGCCAGGGCGCGAGCATGAACTTGGGCACACGTGTGGCGTAAGTAAGCCAAGGCAGGGTGCGTCCCATTCAGGGCGAGCAGCCGGCTGGAGTGAGGCTCGTTGGGTGCCAATGACAAAGGAGCGTGAACTCAGGCGTGCGAGGAGCGCACGAGTACGGGACAGGAGACCCTCAAAGTGCCTCTAAAAATACTAAATACCTTGGGGGTTCCCCCCGTACGCGTCCATCGGCACTAAAAGCCCTCGGAACGTAACCACTATCCCTAAAGGTGTGTGTAAGGGCGCACATACCGAATGGAGACGATCTGGCAAGGAACAGTGCTAAAACCTGCACCTAAATAGCGGGAGAAGCAGATGTTCGGAATCAGGTCGTAATTTTGATATTGGATATAAACCGCCTCAGCGATAGCTCTGTAATGGCGACCGGCGAGGACGGCCAAACGCTCTGGGGCAAAAGGTAGGAACCCTAACAATAACCAATTAAAAAGCAATAAAAAGTGAGTTAGTACGAGATTTTGCCACCACAAGCCACCATACTTGTTTTGGCATTCCTTATTTGGCCAGCTGTGAGGCCTGTTAAGCCTCTTAATTACAACATTGTAATTAATACATTCAAAGGAATTAATGGCAGAATGATTGGCAAATGACATTGAGTGGCAATGGTACAGCATACTACATTTATTTATGCACATCAAACACCAACATCCATTGCTGTGCTGTTGTTGAAATAAAATTAAACAAGTTTGTAAATAAATTACAGCCAAGTTTGAAATCACTCTAAAGACAAATTTGACACTAAAGACAAGTTTAAAAAGTAAGTATGAAACCAGTTTGGGAAAGTGGGAAAAATATCAAACTCGACAGGGAAATTAAGTAATACATAAAATAGAAGAGGACGCTGGTATTATAGAACTGAAGGAGTGTTTAAGTTTGTTAAAGTAATCAGTTAAAGTTAACTGATTACAATTGGGCATCCCAGAGATCTCGCAAGACCATTCCTGACCATTTCTCAGTAAATTCCCAGTATCCCTACTGATTTTAAATCAGAGTCCATAATGCAGTACCCACAGACAGACAACGAATGAAAATAACGAAAGGGCATTTATTAACAAAAGCACATAAGGCATAACACAAGTAAAAGCGTCCCACGCGAGAGTCCGAGGCGGCCGAAAGTCCAGAACTCCGGCATTGGGTGCCGGGGCTCCACAGACCGGCCAAGGTGCCGGGGTTCACCCACGGCTGACGTCCCGAGGGTGATATATATGTTTTCTGCTAAGTCTCGAGGCTCTCGTTTTTAAGCGATTTATACTGTTGTTGATTATCGCCGACTTATCGCCAACTTATCGTGCTTCCGGTTTCGTCTCGCCCTTATTGGTTCCGTCATTTATCTGCTCGCGTTACAGAGCTTAGTAAGTGAGTGCTAATGTTTAAGCTGGTCTACATGTTCAGATGCAAGTGTGCTTAATTATCCATTATTGATCGATTATTTATTAATCAGTTCAGAATTGTTAACGTCGTAATCGCGAATCTAAAAATCTAATTTTCCCCCCACCCCTAATACATTATATATAAATATATATATACAGTCGTATCACATCTATTTACCATATAGGAGCACTCATAGTATGTAAAATACAGTCTGCAGTCCACCTGTTTCTCTGCATATTTTGTTAGCGTCCTTTCACTCTGGTCTCTAATGGTCAGGGCACATAAAGTTTGCAAAGAAATAGATGAGCTACAGGCTGTAATCACATAAATAGACATACCTTTTATATATACTGCTCCAAAAAAATAAAGGGAACACTTGGAGTTACATTGTGTTGTTTCCCGTTATTGTTAGTGTTCCCGTTATTTTTTTGAGCAGTGTAGTCAATGGATGATATACTGGCCAGTGGGTATAAAAACAGTGGGTGGTCATAATATTCTGACATTTCATTCATAATATTCTGTACATATTTGTATATCTTTCATGACAATGGTATGCCATAATGGTAGTACATCTTGTCATTCTGTAAATCTTTTGACTTTGCCTCCAAATTTTCTGGATCTTATACTGCATCTGTGGGATCTATGGAGTCCCTACTTACAGGGCTTGAAGTGCTTACTTGCTGTTAATGCCTTGGTATCAGATACCACAGAGTATCTTTAAATAATACTTCCAAATGGTTTAGTAGGTGTCCTTGAGTGTCAGAAAGCGCCTATGAAATAAAATGTATTATTAATATTAGTAGATGTAAACATTTTAGAAGCTTTGTTTTTGATTGATTTAAGTGGATTACGTAGTTTGAAGAATGTTCTGGATGACCCTGGATCCCCATTCTCTGCAAGTTAGGCTGTGAAATATCACAGATTTAATTGTTGTATGGTATGTGATCAATCGGCATCAAACCAGATGTTGTGAATCGGATTGAAAAATCCTGTGTCTGTCCATCAACTAAGAAAAGATAGTAGGTTGTAGTTGTTCCGCGAGTGTAAAAAAGCAGCTTACAAAAACAAAACACTGGCGTTTATTGAAGTAGCAAGAGGCAGAATGAATGTCCAAGGTCATACACTAAAAGGCAACAACGATCAGCAGACGTAATCTAAAACACGACACGAAATCGGAATCAGGAAGGCAGAAATGATGGTCAGAAGCACTGTAAGTCAGCGCTAACAACAATGAAGAAAGGTGCTTAGTAACAAGGTGAAGGCCACAAGACTTAGCAGAGTACTGAGGTGAAGGGAGTGAATATAAAGAAGAGAACTAATGAGGAACAGGTGCGTGTGATCAGTAGGACGGTGACAAGGAGTCTGTGATCACCTGAGCAGTCTGTATGTGTGACAGTAGTAGTGCGTCCTTACAATATTTGGTTTTCTTCTTTATATACTAATGAAATTAACTCTGAAATATCAAAATGAAATATTATATAATTAAATATTCTCTAATTTTTGTGAGCAGTGCATATTCTAATTTAACAAGAAACACAGCCCCATACTTGTGGGTGAAACACAAACAACAAAGTGACTGCTTAACTAGATTGCAAAGAGACTCTCTCTTTCTGTCTCTCTTTCTCTATCGGGTACAGATGTAGACAGTGGGACTGTGCATACACTGCCAAGTCTGTCTGCATACTCTTAGTGTGGGCTTCAGTTCAATGTCACAGTAGCTCTGTGCTGTTTCCAACGGCTATGGAGGACAATGTGGTGATTCAGTACGGTGAACCTTTTTAGAGATGAGCTCCATTGCCTTGAGTTATGCTTTATAGAGGCTGCCTGCATCGTCACCCAAATTCAACTTTAACATTATTTTCTAGTGGAAACATTTTCTATTTAGAGGAAATATTTTGGGATACAGTGTACATTTCCTAATATAATGTACTCTCATGGGTGCTATCTAAATATGAAGTGCAGATTCAGGCCTTGACTCAGTCTCAAGTCTTTAAGCCTTGACTCAGTCTCTGCTTGCTGCATCCTCCGTTCATTCTGTCCTGGCCACCTGTATTCCAGTCTGTAGCAGTGGTAGTCATCCCTGCGTACTAGATGAGGGAACATCCTCACCTCTCATCTGCTTCCTTTTCTTATGTCCTTTATGATCTATTTTTTATGACTGTGTTAATAACCCCATAACGGGACTATTAAAGGAATATCTTCTCTTATCCTAACTTATGTTCTGACAGAGACCCAGGATAAGCAAATTCTCTTCTTCCGACCTTAGAGTAGACGAAAGTCATATGCAGAAATGCATTTTGGTTTTTTTTAAATATGCATATCTGCTGTCCATCTGTTTATTCTTGTTTTCTTTTTTGCCATTTGCGATTCTGTTTTATAACTTTGTCATTGAAAATAAATAGGTACAGTGAGATTGCTTAGTCAAACAGATTATGCTGTCCAATATTTAAAAGGAAACAAATTATTTCCTTGGTGGTTTTTGGCAGTCATACCAAACAACCATTGAATTGTAGTTATCAACAAAGGTCTTGATGTACAGTAGGAAAAATAAAAATGATAAACTGCTGATTTTGCAAGTTTTCCCACCTACAAAGAATGGAGAGATCTATAATTTTTATCGTAAGCACATTTCTAAATAAAATCCAGAAAATCACGATGTATGATTTTTAAATATTGTGAGAGTCTGGCTCTTACAGACCTGTCTTAAAAAAACCCTTATTCTGCACTCATTATTTATTAATTGCACCTGTTTGAATTCGTTACGTGTATGAAAGACACCAGTCCACACACTTAATCAACCTCTCCACCATGCCCAAGACCAAAGGACTGTCTAAGGACACCAGGGAAAAAATTGTAGACCTGCCCAGTTGGGCTTGTGAAGCATGGGAGTGGAAACATTATACTTTGGGGGTGCTTTTCTGCAAAGGGGACAGGACGACTGCACTGTACAGGATGATGGATGGGGTCATGTATCATGAGATTTTGCCCAACAACCTCTTTCCCTCAGTAAGAGCATTGAAGATGGGTCATGACTGGAGCTTCTAGCATGACAATGACTGGAAACACACAGCCAGGGTAACTAAGGAGTGGCTCCGTAAAAAAGCATTTTAAGGACCTGGAGTGACCTAGCCAGTCTCCAGACCTGAACCCCTATTAGCTAAAACTCAATGTTGCCTAGCTACAGCCCCGAACCTGAAAGATCTGAAGAATATCTGTATGAAGGAGTGGGCCAAAATCCCTGCTGAACTTAGTCAAGAACTACAGGAAACCCTTGACCTCTGTAATGGCAAACAAAAGTTTCTGTACTAAATATTTAGTTTTAAAATTCTATTGTATAAAATACTTATTTTTCCCCACTGTGTTTAGTGCAATAAAATTGAGCAAATTAACTATTTAAAAATCTATCATAACAGTGATCTTTTGGATTTTTTTTAGATTTTCTGTCTCACAGTTGGTGTGTATCTATGATACAAATTTCAGATCCTCTAAATTCTTTGTAGGTGGGAAAACCTGCAAAATCGGCAGTGTATCAAATACTTATTTTCCCCACTATATGCAGTCAGACATTTTACCTAGTCAGTTGTCTTAATCACTACTGACAGAGTGAACCATCAGAAAGTGTGTCAGAAAACCTAGCTAGCCCTACCAGCGTGTGTCCAATAAACAGAAAATCTATAATGGGCTGCAGTAGCAGAGGAGGCTCTGGATTGTTTAAAGAAATAATATTGATCCAACAAAGCAAATGTTTTGTGTGTAACTTTCAGATTTTCAGTGAGTGGTTAGTGGTTTAGAGATGTATTGCTGTGAATGCCTGTTGTTTGGTAATGAGCAAAGTTCATGGATTCACACTGGCTTGGCAGTGATCATTTTTTTAGATTTGGGATTTCCTAACAATTTAATTCCTATATGTTGAATAACTTTTATTAATAAGTACAGTAGTGGCCAAAAGTTTTATTACGTTTGCTGTCAGATGTTTATATTGTATAATGGAGTAAAATTATAAGCATTCTGTATGTTTGTAACCTGTTAGTGTCACATACATCCAGTTTTAGCTAAAAAACTTTCTTGACCTTTCTGCAATTCACCTTGGCATGCTGGATATCAGCTTTTGGGGAAAATCTTGAACGAAAGCAACACTTTCTTGCCTAATCATTTGTTGAATTTGATTACAGTTTCTAGGTTTTTGTTTGTGCAAAGCGGATTCCAAAAAAGTTGGGACACTAAACAAATTATGAATAAAAACTGAATGCAATGATGTGGAGATGGCAA
>JAVSBV010067980.1:0-10365 GCA_033117975.1 Parotocinclus spilosoma
TACATATATTACGATACATATACGATACATTTTCGATACAACATGGAGAAAGACAATGATTTTAATTTCTATTGAATTTTTTTTGATGTAGAGGTCACAGAGACCAATACAAACTCCATTTTTGGAAAGGATGACTGGTACTAAAAAGTTTTTCATAAAAATAAGTGCGAGATGGAATTTTATAACGAGGATTAATTACCAGCAAATAGTGGAATCCAGGATCGTCTACAACAGAGTTGGGCTGCAAATCAGAAGTTATAAACTTAATTAGTAATTTGCTTTTCCCGTTCACTATCGGAACTTAGCGGCTGCTTAAATGCTGTAACTCGTGTTTTCTCTTTGCTTCAGTAAGTGACGTGTTTGGACGGTGTCTCCGCAAATGTGTTTGCGTATTGGAAGTATTAGCATCGATATTTGATACTCGCGTTAAGCAAAGGATACACACAGTTACAACAATGACGGGCAAAGAATAGTGGACAAAACGACTGGGAAGCCAAAATATTTCTGATTTTGGTTGTCCCAGCTCAGTCTTGCTCTCTCCGCTAGCCATTTTACAGTCAGCTAATCGTCTAGCAGGCTAACCAAAACAATAGCATGACTTTTTTTTTCCCAGTAGCTCGAAACACTGCTCGGGCATCGTCATAGTAACACACCTGTTATACACCCTGTCACTAGATGTTGTATGATACTACAGTACGCCTCAGAACTATCTTCTGCTCTGCTGATGGCTATAACTCTGTAGCGCGGGTTAAAAAACAGCTCAGCAAATAATGAAGAAAAAATCTTAATGTACTCGATTCACAGCTCGTATCGTATCGAAACCCCCGTATCGAAAAAATGTTATATTACTATGTGACACGCCCACTGAACCAGTAGTGAAACATTGATAAACAACCCAAAGTATTTTTATCCATGGGGTGCTTACATTTGTTCCTCTATAGTTTCTCATAGAGTAGTGCATCCATAAGCATAACATTTACCAAAATAAATGGTAAATAAAACCGTACTATTTCTGCGTGTTACTGAACTTGTGACATCTTTTGTTTAATAAGATGTTGCAGGAATATGTAAACCTGATCGATGATCTAGAGCTGAAGCTCAGTGTGGCTCAAAAGTATAAATGCCATGGCATCGTAATTGATGTAAGTACCACTGGTTTAAACTAGCAGATATGTCAGTGAATTAAATAAACTGGTTATGTTTTCCGTTATATATAATATCCTGGTTTGATAGAATAAAATCCTGAATGATATTCCCAATCAGACTTACAGAGACCTGAAGGATAGGCAGCAGCTGGTTGCTTATCAGGGCAAGTTAGAAAGGGGATCTTCTGAAGACAGGAAGATCGAGCAGCTTCTAGCTAACCAGGTAAGAGCACACAACCACACAGCTTTAAGCAGTTTCCTGTTACATGTGAATTATGTTAACTTTTGTTGCACCTGATTTTAGTCCATGCATTGTGAATAACCTATTTCCTCCCATGCAGCAAATTCGTTGGAAGAACTGACATTGGCGTGCACTGTGCAAACAGAGTCGCTTTTATACAGACATTTTCAGTTACAATGGCTCAGATCCAGCCAGGAGCTTTATAAGACAACCGACCGGACTGAGGCCTGCATTTACTTTTCCCAGAAATACATCTTCTTTATTTCATCTTGTTGTTTTATCCTTGTAACGATTCCACATTCATTATGTAAATCACTTTCTCGGCATGCCTGGGATGTAGAGCTTCCAAGTGTCGTTTTGCCAACAACTGCTGAACACTAATATGTATTTAAAAACATACAAGGAGCTGTACAAACAAAATGTATGTATTCCCATTTACAATAATGTGTACTCGTATATGAATTTTCTTGAAAAAAAAAGGTTTTTTTAATATATGAAAAAGCAAATATTTTCATTAAAAGGGTATTTAAACGGATCATTCTTAAGTTTTTATTTTTCCTTTAGCTTTTTCTTTCAGGATTTAATGTTGATAGAGAAGAACACTGGCTGTTGTAGTAACTATGGAAGTGTTCGCAAATATAAACACTGAGCAGCCAAGACGTTTGTTGTATGGATTAGCTCAGTTTGTCAGTAGAGCTGCAAGGCTAATGTTATTTATAAGTAAGGCAAACTTGCCGGTGTAACATAATTATTAAGTGTTTAGCAGGCAGCTCTTTCTAGAGTAACTTACAACAGGGCTTCAGCGGCTTCATTCAAGGACCCCTTCTCATGTATCTCATTTGGAAAGTTTCTAGATTTCTGCAGAAATATGACCTAAAACATCATCACATTTTCACACAAGTTCTAAAAGTAGATGAGAAGAAACCAGCTAAAAATAAGACAAGATTATACTTGCCCATCTGGTTATTGAGAAAATATCCAATATTTGGGAATGGAAAAGAGTGTGATCATGTGCTTTTAGTATCTTATGGAGCCTCGAAAAATGCTATTTTTATGTGCACACGTTATTTATTTCTGTGTGTGTGTATATATATCTATCTATCTATCTATCTCTATATATGTAATGTTATCTATTACATATAATATACTTTTTAAACTATAAATATCCAACCTGATAGAGATATTAATTAAATAAAAGCGACCTGGCGAAAAATCAGTTTTCTATTAAAACCCCGCTGCACTGTTGTTTATTTGTGCACTTAAAACAAATAAGGATTGGGAATCACATCGTCTAGGAAACATGCACAGGTACTAAGCAATTTGAGGTTCATACATATTTATCCATTATCCAAACTGAACTGCTTAAAATTGCAGTTAGCACTGAAGAGATCTGGATAATTCTGATAATTAATTGGTAACTTGAGATACCATCCACCTATCATGCTACCATCCAATCCAGATTAAGATAAATGTTGTTCCCTCAAGCTAAAGATAAAAAATAGCACTTTGTGTTACTTTGGAGTCTCTGTTGTATCTGGTGTGAGCCTCCTTTTGTGCAGCAATAAAAGTTGATCCCATTCGTCTGTACAGAACGTCTTCGTATACAGGATATTGGTAAGGAACTGCTTTCACAACATTTGTGTTGGATGACGATCAGGACATTGACTTGGCCATTGCAAAAATGCACTTAAGTTTTCTTTTTTTTTTTTTTTTTTGCTTGAAAGACTTGTGAGCTTAAGCTTAAGGTTGTTATTATTTTGCTGCTTGACCCACATTTTCTTCATATTCAGTTCACAGACAGAAGTCATGACATTTTCAATTAGAATTTACTGGTGTAGTTCATACATGCTGAAGCAATAAAGACAAGTGCTCCTGGTCCAGATGCAGCAAAACAGGTAATTCCATGATCCTACCACCACCATGCTTTACACACATATACTGCTCAAATATATGTGTATATTTATAGTTTGTTTCTTTTTGTGACTGTTGTACGCCTTGCATTTGGAGTGATCTTTGTTGGCAGTGGTTTAGACCTAACAATGGTCTGAATTGATTCATTTGGATACAATCTATGTGACTGTGGATTTAGACTGATTGTTGATTGATTTTTTTTGTTGTTTTTTTTTTTGTTATTTTTTATTTTTATTTTTATTTTAGCTCTCTTGTTCCTGTCATGTGTTGTGATGATTAGGTTTTTATAGATCTGTTCTTTAAAATACAACTCCAAATTAAAAAAGGAGGAACCACACCGTTTCTTACACTTACTTTGACTTTTATTTCATTGCAGACAGTACGGATCTGCTATATTTTATGTTTTGTCATTTTATTATATTTGTTAATAAACATCCATTGCTGCATTTCAGGCCTGCTAAACATGCACTTTTCTCAAGATTTCTTAAATTGTTTAAATATTTTATGCACTTTAAAGGAGAACTATTGAAATCTCTTCCAGTCTAATCTGGCCATTGTTGCTCATCAAAGATTCAGCCTTTCCTGTGTACTGTTTTTGTACCAAATCGTGATTACAATGACACGTTTAAAATGTTTCATCTGTTTAAGTCATTACTACCTATTAAGTCATTGACTATTAAGTCATAACGACTTATAGTCGTTACCTTTGTCCCAACGTTTTTTTGAGGATGTGCTGCAGGCCTAAAATGCTGGAACTGATGTTTATTAATAAATGAAATAAATTTGACCAGAAAAAACTTGCTGTCTGCAATGACATTAAAGTTAAAGTAAATGAGAGACCTTCCACTGGAGAAAAGCATTTTCTTGGTACCTTCAGTGGCGACTAAAGACTCCCATCACGTTCTTGTTTGATTGTGTCTATTGTTTATTTGTATTAACATTAAGTAACTTACTTACTCTGGATGAGGGAGTCTGCTAAATGCTGTAAATGTAACTGTGCACCGCCTTCCATCGCCTACACAATTTTACATATGACGCATACGTTATCTCTTCGATTGATATTTGGCATTGCATGACAGTGTTCTTCATTTAAAAAAAAATCAATGACTAATAACAGTAGTGGCAACCATCTTGAAGCTGTATCACTGTATATGTTTGTTTTTTTCTGCAGAGGTTAACCACTGATCGCTGCAAGACTAAGTAGTAGGATTCTTTTTTTGTCACTTATAGCTTTTTGTGGAAAAATGTGTGGCAAACCCCATCTTAGTTACAAGTGAAGTGACCACAGTATAGGAAATACACATACCCATCTGGTTATTATTATATTATTCTGCAGAGTCACTTCAATTCAAACTGCAAACGTCTTAGACAGATCAGTGGATAAAACAAGACTCCAGGTGAGTGTTTTCCATATAACAAGATGCTCTTAGCCTATTCCGGACTCTGGTAGCCAGGGTTCAAATCCCACCTCTGCCAAGCTGCCACAGTTGGGCCCTTGAGCAAGGCCCTTAACCCACAATTGCTTGAATTGTAAGACTGTATGAGTTGTAAGTTGCTCAGATAGGGAATATTTTATAAGGAGATATCTTTGTGAGCAGGTAAATAAAATGTGTAATACAATAGCGTAAAAATATGCATAGTTATTGCAGGATGCTGCAGGTCCTCGGGAGGAAAGTCCTTGGTGGAGAGTCATCCTCAGCCGGAGGATGGAGGATGGAGGGAATTATCGCCCTCTGGCGCGACCTGGGCAGGTGGGGCTGGAGCCGACGACAGAGACAGCCTGAGTGGAGCTGTGTGGGGCCGGAACTGGTACTGGAACAACTTTATCCACAGTGTCTGTCTGTACGTGAGACTGTATGTTGCTCCACAGTATCTGTTTTTCTGTATCTGTATCTGTCTGTCTATTTAAATGATCTGTTTGTCTGTCTGCATGTGCTTGTTTGTCTTTATTCTTAGTTATCTGTCTGTCTATATATAGTTTATATCTACAGTATCTGCCTGCCTGTCTAGCTATATGTTTGTCTAGCTATCTGTCTTTGTTTGTCTGTCTATTCATCTGTCTAACTGTCTATATAACTCTCTATATCTGGGTGTGTCTGCATGCCTATCACTTTGTCCAGTTTTCTGTTTGTTTGTGCGTCTATTAATCCGTCTGTCTTTTTGCTGTCTGTGTAGCTCCACGCAAACACGGGACGTCTCTCAGGATTTGTAGGTGAGCAGAATCGAGGCAGACACACCATTACAACTTTTTCTCAGCATTCATAAAGCGGGCACAAGGAATTACTCATGTGTCAACACATTCCCGGGCCATAATGGCAGATTCAAATTTGAGCCAATTTGAGCCAATCTGCCGTTTGATTTTATTTAAACTAAAGAACGTGGTGCCATTAATAGAAATTAAGCAGAGTAAGTGAAGAGAGATTACCGAGAGGGAACGAAATGGCTGTAGAAGATACGTCAAGCACAGAAGAGTGCCTCTGCTGATTGGCTTGGAAAGCACTGCTTATGGTGTGCTAATAAATGGAACCATGGGGTTGTGTGCAGTGTTCGAAAGAGTACTACGCAAATGTGAAAAGGATAAGGTTTAACTGCTTAGCATATTAAACCATGTTTTGTGCTTGGTCCTTTCACTGCCTCAACCAGAGTGGCGTTTTAATTCCTGTCCAGCTTTTAATCCCAAATTGTGTTTGGTTAACTGACCAGGCCAGTGGCACAAGTTTCTCTAATTCAAATTCTTCCAACATTTTACAGATTGTAAATGACCATAACAGGTGAAGCAGAGAGAGAGAGAGAGAGAGAGAGAGAGAGAGAGAGAGATCCTTCACACAAAAGCATAACTACACACACACACACACACACACACACACCTAAAAAACAGACAAGTTTGTCTATTGCTATTGTCTTTTGGGATTTCCATTGACATATGGACCTGACAATGGTATATAAACTAGATCTCTCTCTCTCTCTCTCTCTCTCTCTCACTCTCTCTCTCTCTCTCTCGCGCTCTCACATACACACAAAACCTGGTAAACATAGTTCTTGTTGACATTCTATGGACATAATTATTACTGCAACTGATTAATATTACACCTACACCTAACCTTAGCCTCAGTAACCTAAAGCAAATGTTTTGACTAGGGCTGTACCGATCCGATATTCTGTATCGTTATTGGACCGATATGTGGCAAAATCACTGGATCGGAGATCGGATGGGGAAAAACTGTTTAATCCGACATCTTTCCTATCACGTTTACGCTTTTCTACAATTTGGACGACACGCCGTCAACAGAGATGTGTAGCTGGAACTTGAGTTAAAACTGTTATTTTAAGCTCAAGGATTATAAAAGTAAAACAGCCGAATGCCACGTATGCAACGCTAGTGTTTTAAGAGGTGGTAGCAGCGTATCAATCTGATACCGGTATCGCCAGATATTTAAGTTTGCAATATCAATATTAGTATCAGGCATGCTAAAACGGTATCGAGCCAGCCCTAGTTTTGACTCATTTCTTTTTTCAAAAGAAGTTTGCAATTCCTGCCAAAAAAGCCATATCCCTCATGGGGACCTGGCAAATGTCCCCACAAGGCAAACTATGTCATATATTACTATCCTTGGTCCCCATAACGTAACATAAATGCCACCCCCAACTCCAAACTGACTGACTGACTACAGGGCTGTTCTTTAATCAGTGAGGGTTAAACATTGCTTCTGTTCTAATGAAGAAAAAAACAGGAGTCTGTGTTTCTCCAGCCTATGCAGATCCCGGACGGCACCGCATTCTCATTAATGGCAGGCGGCTCGTGCCGACTGGGAGAGACGAGGCGAGACTAGACGGCCCGCTTCATGTCACACAGATTCCACACTTGTCTCGCACGTGCTGAAAAATGAGCCGGCCCTCAGTTAATGAGAGGAGCGGGTAATTTAGAGCCCTGCTAATGTGCTTATTGCCAATTAATCATCGCCAGCCAAGGTGTCAGGGAGATTATTGATAGGGAACTGGATCCACTGGCAGGACGCTGGTAGAGCGGGAGAAGTGGGACACGCTGAGACTGGAATGCACTGGCGTTCAAGACTCTGTAGGGGGCAGCAGTGTGCCATGGTGACGAATGTCAATAAAGAACACAATGCAATGTGATCGATCTATATGCATACTTATGCATCTGTCTGTCTGTTTCCTGAAATAATCTATACTTCAGAAAACATTTAATCTGATCTAATGATCTACAATTTATAAAGCCACATAGTGATCAGGGGAGATTAGAGACTCTCCCTAGAAGTGTGTGTACAGGATGTAATAAAACCTTTCCTCTGTGGAAAATGTCCAGTGGATCACTCATGAAAGAAATCAACAATAAAGTTAAAAGTGATAAAAAGAAGCCACTACAACATCACTTTGCAAACTGGAAACATGAAAATGAAAGGAGCATCATAGTTTGGAACTTTGGGTCCGGGAAAGCTCACTGTGGGAACACCTGAATCTTAATAAAATTAAAAGATAGACCTAAAACAAAACTGAAACTTAATACCGAGTCGTTTATGTGTACCTGTACAAATTCAGTAGGACACAGCTATGACAGCAAATTCTGTTTTGATCGCTCTACATATGGGGATGCCTGTGTTTGTGTGTGTGTGTGTGTGTGTGTGTGTTTTGCATAGTCCAGTCTGTCCATACCCAATGCTAAAGCGACACCTTTCACACTGCCTACTGCCTTCTGGTGTGAGAACGTTAAAACACAGCAGTGTTTGTTCGCATAGGCATATGGAGTGCCTTTCTAATCTTGCATGTCTATACACCGACTCTTCCAACCAGCACTATACATCTGAAAGCAATGGGGTGAAGTGGAAAAGTGGATATTAAATAGTTTACTGTGAGTTCTTGACTCCATATGTATCGATTTCCTTAATACCCTTATATGAAGATGAAGTTCAGACAATAGGCTATATGATGTTCATAATTTCATTAATTAACAGAAGTTAAGGGGAAGTGCTGAAGTCAAGATAAGATCTGGAAGAACAACACAATTCTAGGCTTGCATACTAGTCGGGTATCAAAACAAAACTAAACAAAAGCCTCGCGTCATTGGCAAGAGAGTTTACTGGTTTTGAGAGTAGTGATGTCACACTGAAATCAGTTGCTTTGGTTTGATGAAATTGGACTTTTTTCCTTATCCAGCCAGTGGCATTGGGAACACTGTGCAATTCTTTTAAATATTGTAGCATCCCTGAGCCCCTGGGGAGGATTTATATATGTGTAATTTGAGTAATGTGTGCTATGTTGTGCTTAATGTGCAATAAAAAGCTCATGCGCATAGTATTTATGATGTTAGGTTAGTTACTGTCTTTGTGTATGTGTGTCAAATCTGTGACCTGACTGATGAGGTTGGCAAATCAGTGCTTGAGGATAAACATTGACTCTTATTTGTGTCTGTGTTGTGTGGGTGCAAAAAAACACTTTGAGTAAATTTGCCATGCCTGATGTCTCTTCTTCTTCTACGCCAAGGACAACATGTCATGGCACCCAGTGTCTCATCATTAGTCAAGAAATTGAATCTAAGCTTGGATATTACAACAATAATCCAAAAAACACCTCCACATTTACTTGCTCTTCTGAGTTCCTAGATGAGCCTCACATACTCCTATATATCCCTCAAAAAATGAGATACAGTTTTACTTTTACAGCCCTTATCCCAACTGTATTAGAATTCCAAATAACCTCAAGGGTCTTGGTCCAAGGCCAAAGAGTAGCAGACCCTGGAACTTCAACAACTAGTTTTAAGAACCTTAACCACTGCTCCACACAGCCCAAGGCCCACACAGAAAAACATTTCTTAAGTAGTAAATTAAAACTGTTAGCTGCTACAAGAAATATTTGGAGGGCGATTTCAACCAGAGTGAGTGTTACTAAATATGGAATGGGTGTCAGACCTGTGGCATGTTCCATCTTTCATATCTATGTGGGTAGTTGTTTTGGAAGTACAGACGTCCTATAGTTGAGCAACAGTACAGATAGCACTAACAATCATTACACCTGTAAAAGAAGAAATCTTCACTGATGTTTCCACTTGACTCAAAGTGCAAAATATGTTTGCTTTTAAATGTTCTTAATTCAGTTTAAAAGGGCTATCATGTAGCTAGATAACCTTTTCAGTGCGTGAGAAAGCAGTAGTAAAACGTTTTCATTGCAGCATGAAAAGTCGACATAGAATGAAAGCAGACCAACTATGCAGATATCGGTTGCATTTTCGATACACTTACACACACAGAAACAAATTAGCCTAAATGATGTGTTACCAACAAACCCATTACCTTTAGCCTATCAAATACTACAACAGGTGTTGAATGAGCACTGACAGCATGGCAGCAATTAAGTGATTTCTTTCAAATGCTACTTAAATACTTTTTGCTTTCTGTTGCTCACCATTGTTTTCTGTCCAATGTGTGGGCGGTGTTTCCAAATGTAATGCTTTTAGAGTCATTAGTCCTTGCTGACACCTCCCCCTCCCAGGAGAAGGGCCACACACATGAACACACAGCCTTGGTAAACAAGATTAAGGGGAGTTCCCATTGACAATTACTATATTAATGTAGCTTACTAATGCTACACCTACACCAAACCATAACCCCTAACCTCCGGAGCCAAAAGCATATCCAGAGTCCTATGGTCCCCATAAAGTACAGGATGAGTAAAAAGCCACAGGACACCCGTTTATTTCAGAAAGTAAAGGAATAATGGCATATTCGAACATCCCCAAGTAAAGACTGATAAAACATATATTTTTGGCCATGTCCAGAACATGGTGGCCATTTTGAAAGCCACCATATTGGATCAAGGGCAAGTTTTTCCCTATGGGAAGGTGATCATGTAGCATATCAAAGAAGTCAGAATTGTCTCAACAATCAAGTGACACAGTCAGATTTGCAATATCTCTTGTGGTTCAAAAAATTACCACTTTTTGTTAGGGTTCCTACCTTCCCCTCGGAGCGTTCTGCCGTCCTCGCCGGTCGCCATTACGGAACTATCGGTGAGGCGGCATTTATATCCTCTATCTCTAATTATGTCCCGATCCTG
>JAVSBV010067991.1:0-10365 GCA_033117975.1 Parotocinclus spilosoma
TATATGTTGCTCTTCAAATATACACAAGAACTGCATTCTGCATTCCATAAAGTGCTTCACTTAAAGTGTTATCTGCTGTTTTATCCTATTTTCTGAGTCACACAAACATTAGGGGTCTCCAATTTAATCTTGATAAATATCATATCTGGGAAGATCTTACTTGCTACTGATACCATATCTGTAAAGCCATATTCCTCTCTTGTAAAACGGTTCTGGTTTTTACTGGTGATGTTTGCTGGCACTACAACTGTCATGATAAATGTTATTAGTTTTCCAGCTACAATTTAAACCAGTTACATGTCTTGACTTAGATTGTCTCTGTGCATAAACCCAGTACTGTGTAAAAGTCTTTCTTGTCTTAAAAAATGTATAATTACCATAAAAATAACCATATATAAGTTAATTCAAAAACAATAAAACTTTTGTGCAGTAGTCTTTATATCAAGATTCAAGACTGAACACTTTAACATTCTATTTAGTATTTCTTGCCAGTTGATTGATGTTACTTTTCTATTTTTAAGCTTTTTGTTTTTAAGTACATGATATAGGACTAATCTTGACCGTAGCTAAATTCATCACCTTCAACACATTGAATGGCCTCCTTAACACTGGTTCACAATCGCTTGTTAAGTTTCATTTGGCTGATCTTACCCTGTTCGTAATACGTCCATCATACCATGCATTACTGCAATTTTCTATAATTATTCTGAATTTCCATCAATTAGAAAAGCATAAAATGTAAATAACAGCTTAGGTTTTGGATGCATGGTAGCGTTCTACTCGTGTTTTCAGTGGTTTCTCTGATGCATTTATTTATTATTTTTAGCACACAGTTTTCTTGTGAAAATTCCCTTTATATGTACATAACAGTGGCCTAAAATGACTATGTTGATGCAGTCAATGTTTGGGCAGAGCTCATTTTGGTCATTTTTGTTTTACCTGTCCACCGATAACATCAAAACCACTAAGGTAGGTGAAGTGAAGTACATTGATTATCTTGTTACAATGGCACTTTTCAGGGACTGAGATACATTAGGCAGTAAGTGACCAGTCAGTTCGATCTGATATATTGACATGAAGGTTCAATAGAAAAGTGCAAAAATATTTACTGGTCCATGAGTTTTACCATCCAACTTCAGTTGCACTTAATTGATCTTCACCACTCAGTGCTAGTGGGACTGACAAATGTATCCAGCCAAGTGAGTAAATGTTATAATACAGTATTGTGCAAAAGACTTAGGCCAGCATAAGATTAGTTTTTTTTTTTTTTAGCAAAGGTATAATGAACATACACAGTTTATGGAAGATTGGACCCAAAAACTTGAATTTGTCTCTCCATAATACTCCGTTATACTGATCTTCAGTCCGATCTCTGTAGACTTTTGCATATTTTACCTTGTTCATCCTATTCCCCTCTCAAAAAGTGGTATCTTGGCTACAACCCCAAAAAAGATCTTTACCAAGCATCTTCGGACTGTAGAAGGGTCAAACTGGCATCCCGATTAATTGCCAAAAACTGATTGCCAAGTGCTGCCAATGCTTTAAGTGAAAGGGGAGGCTAATAAATACGTATATACTAATACACTTAGTGTAATACAGATAACGTAATAAATTATTATTTTAATTATAATTATACAATAAACTACAATAAAAAAGCAGTTGCACACAATTCATATTGGGTTTGAGGAAGTGACGTGAGGTAAAAGCTGAGATATCAGTTTTAAGCTACAGCTAGTGCCTTAGTTTTAGTAAATGGTAAGTCTAATGCTAAACCAAGCACATCATTTTACAACATTATATGCTGCCACCCTTGTGGAACAGCTTGGAAAAGGACCTTTCCAGTTCCAGCATGTATTTCTCTGTGCCCCTTTGATTGGTCAAATCTGGTGTAGAAAAATTCCATTGTCCTGACCTCAAGCCCTCCCCTATTCATCAGACCATAGTGTCTGGCTACACAACAGACTGAATAAGCAATAATACACACGGATCCTCTAGAATCCTGTAGAAAGCTTTCCCAGGAGAGAAGACTGTTCTAGCAACAAATTACAAATAATCAGTTTCAGTCTAATCACTGAGCAATCAATCTAATTGGCTGCTGTGACAAACAGAGCAAAGGCCAAGTGGAAAATGTACAGGAATGCTGCCTTAATAAGGTTTATTATTCAATTAAAATCATCCAAAGTACCTGGGTTTATAATAGGTAACTTCAGCCTGTGTTCCCCAGAGACTTTTTATATAATCACCATAAAACATGTGATCCTTAATTCTAAGATTTAATCTTGTGTTAAAACCTTGGCCTCCGTAAGTGATAATAGACTGCTGGTTCACTAGTAAATGAAATACCAAAAATAGTTAGAAAATAAAAAAGACATACACAGTAGACATTGTACCTGACAAACAACAGAAAATATATTACAAAAACCCCTGCTGTAGGTAAGCAAAGAAAAGAGGTTTGTGCTAAATACGGACGTCCATATAAACAAACAGAGCAGATGAGGGAGGAGTGAATGGATTTACAAGAGCCATGGTTGTGAGACTACTTTGCTGTTAAAGAGGTGTTGGTGGATTACAAAGAGAACATTACATCCTACATCCATTAACTTTCAGCATCACACAGTCTTTGTATTTACTTATTTAACGTACCCATCTATCTACTTATCTACACTGCTCACAAAAATATTCATTTATAAATATCCCCTAATCTTTGTGAGCAGTAGATCTGACTATCTGTATGTCTTGTTCCGGTATCCATCTGTCAATCAATAATCCCAAATAGGAAAACATTTTACCAGCATGGAAAAAGGGAGGGGGGATGTGTGCTGTTAGTATACTTCCTCTAAGCTAAAAAAAAAAAAGCTAATTAAACACAGCACCCGCTATACGGCTATCAAACACTGTAATGACGCAAACACAAAAATGCTTAAGAAAATAAAGATTTGCAGAATCTAATATAAAGGTTTGGAATTAATGTTATATCGTTTTGTAAGACTATTGGCTGGTTGCATAGTAGAAACTACTTTTACTTTTACACTATTTAGCTAACACCCTTATCCAGAGCGATATACAATTGACAAAGTCTTACAATCCAAGATATTGTGGGTTAAGGGCCTCGCTCAAGGACCCAATAGTGGCAGCGTGATGGAGGTGAGATATAAATCCAGGACCTTCTGGTCCATAGACCAGTGTCTTAACCACCAGGCCACTACAGTTCTGATTATTACAGTCCAGATGATTACTTGGGCCAGGTAAACTCGGTCGTTTTCCATTATACGATTACTCACGTGTACGTATAATTAATCAGTTTACTGACAAAATCAGATTTTCTGCAGTTATCTAATTATTAAGTGCATGTAAACACACTCAGAAAAAGAAACACACAAACACACCAACAGGTACGCACACTCTCCTCTTCCCTTACACATAAATGTGTATTATAAATATTAGAAATTTTTTTAATATGAAAATATGTGATTATATATTATATAAGATTGTATCAAATCTATTAAAATATTTCTAAGAAAGTACCATTTTCTTCAGGACCTCCCCACAGCAGCTGTATTTGCCCAAATTATGCCTTTTTCCAGAAACCAGTGACCATTGCTCTGCATCTGGGTCACAGCTATTTGGTGCCTTTTAGTATTCCCAGGCTTTAATCACCGTTCCACTGCTGTTCCACTGGAGATGGCTCCAAACAAAGCCTTAAGAACCAGTGAAACCATAAATAGGGTCCAGTAATAGTGCTTCCAATCCCCAGGAACATTAAAGGTTTTAGAATGTCTCTGCCTAGCACTACAAAATGAGGGCAAATATGTTCAACGCAGTTGTTCATCAAACAATTCTTCCTACTGGTTAAAATCTAAAAAAAATAAATAAATGCTAAGGCGACTTGGTATTGTGTGCCCCTGAGAGATGTGCTGGGCTCTGCAGGCCATATGAAGGTCAAGTGCTCTGTAAGTAAGTGGCTCATTACAGCTGCTGTAGTTCCCAAATGGCAAGTGTCTTTGCCTGCAGGCTCGTTTTGCCAAGAATTTAGATCAGCCCGTTTTCAGCAATAACACAGACCTGACAAACAGCAGAACAACTAGGACTACAGGACAGGTGTTCTAGTGTTCCAGCTGAGTAAAATGTTCAAATAAATTTAACAAATATATATGTGATCTGCCAGCTTTTAACAAATCTCAAGAAAAGTAAGCTTTGTCCAAGAATAGGATTGTCTCAAATATTGCTATTCCCTTATCCTAAAGCTGAAGGTAGATAGGGCTCGCTGGTTATAAAGACTACTTATTATATTACTTATCTCACTATGCCAGATATCTTATAGATTTGGGGCTTGTTCTAAGTGGCATTCTGTGAAATGAGCTATTGGAACCCTATAACACACCTGACTTACACTTATCCTCTGCGTATTAAAACCATGGAGAAAAATATCGCTGGCCCACAGTGGAGGATACTGCTTGCTCTACAAGAAAACATGCTAATGTAAGTATTACATGCTTCCAAATGACTCAGTACTCTGATGATAGCTCTTTACCTCTCAGTCAGTCAGTGGCCTAAAATATAAGACTAATTGTGAAAGGCGAACCCAAATGGGACTGAATATGTATTTCACTTAGTGTAGATATGAGTAAAGGCATAAGGCTTTGGAAACAAGTAAAAACTGGCAGAAGATACCATTGGCATTAAAACTGTGTGGGATGAATGGGACATGTCCCAGTCAACATGGCATTTGTCCCACCCAAAAATTGTAGCACAGGGGGAAGAATAAAAATGTAACTTTTGTAAGCCATATTGGCAGCAAATCATTCAACCAGCACATCATGCTACACATAACATCTTGCTAACATTCTGGCTGGATTTGGGATCAGGTAACAGTAACATTGCACAGTTGTAGGCTGTGTCCCAAAATGCATACTGCTTCACCAAACTGTATGGAAAAATAAAAAAAATATCATAAGAAGTGCTCTTAGTAGTTGCATTAGTGTAAATATACAACTGATGTTACACGGAAGGACAAAACAACTTCATAATTGATCATTAGCCATTCCTAATATTACTTAACTTATTATTAATGAACAATTTAAGCATATAAAACAGCTTGAATTAACATAACTGACCAAACAATATAAAAACATTTCATTTTTAAATATTTTTAGTTTATTTCCTCACCAATTCCTCTAACACAGCATGCAAAACACAAATCTCTAACATTTTCTTGATCCATCTGCCAGTCAGCAACAGACTAATATACCTTATATTATTAATATTTATTCCTTTGGAGTATTTTCAGTGTTTTACTGTCAAGAATCATAACATGTTTATTATTAGACTAATAAGCAATACTGCAAAAAGAGAATCATTAGATTACAGTAGATACTGCATAGTTTTAGCAGTAGTGTAATGGCCATACATAATTATTTGTTTTTTTATTAGAATCAGAACAATTAAGGACATTTGTAGTGTATTTACTATTAAAAAACTGAAGAAAAATAAAGAAAAAAATCTAATACAGGCAACAAGTATTTAGTATGTACAAGGCTTTTGTTGCTATTGCTGTAAGGGGTTACAGTCCAAAGAAGATTGATCAGGAATGTTCTTTTTGGGAGGAGCAGCCAAGACACTACTTTTTCAGAAAGGAAACAGGATGAAAAGGCTAAGATATGCTAAAGCTCACAAAGATTGAAATGCATATAATTGGTATAAAAGTCGCAATTAGATCGACATAAGAAGCACAATTTTATTTTGCACTCTGGGATACAGAATCAACAAGTTGGGTAAGCATGGGCACTAACATCACCCATAGTTACTCTCCCACCAAGACACCTACCCTCGTCCCCCATCAGCCATCCGTTAACCTCTATTTTCACCTCTCTTGTAGCCACAGTCTTGTCCTATTATATTTCAAGTGATTCTGTGGTCAATGGAATCTCCTATAAAGGCAGCTTATTCAAAAACAATAATAATGAGCACACAATAGAAAGGGCTTGATGATAACCAAGTCTCCACAATACCACAGTTGGAGGACAAGTGATACATTTCTCACTTCTTAATTAGCTGGCATTCCAAATATGTGATTAAAGCCATTCCAGAAGAAGACTACAACAGAAACTGATTACTCTTTGTCTGGGGCATGTTTTGCCTGGCGTACTTTTGATTGCTGATTAAAATGGATCCCAACAAATACAGTGATTAATGGTAAAGTGTGAAATCATTTCCCTAATCTTAAATCAACATATTCAAATGATACAGTTTAATAGTCTCACCACAAAATTGGCAATAAAACAAAGTGCTACAACAAGCAGCAAAACACTTCTGGCTGGATGATAAATAGCCTCGGTGCATTAGAACTTTATGGACCAAACACAATAACTCAGCAACAAGGACAGTTCTCCAGTGTGCTCATCAACCTCATTCAGCCACCCTCTGAGAGTTAACTTACCTGCTGGACATTTTTAAATCTTCTACACCTGTGATAAGGTACTTTAGAAATATATGTTCTTGCTTTCCTGTATTGCTGTGGTATTCAATCAGGTGAAAATGGCTATTTTGTTTGTACACGTCTGAACCATTTTTAACGACCAACTGATCAACGTCCATTCACTTTAAGAGCCAAGGTCATACAAATTCTAACAAATTATTAAAGGGCATAAAAATCAATTTTTAATGCTCAACGTTGCAGCTGTAAACAGCTGCATAATGTTTAACGTGCGTAGATTTACTGCCACAAATATTATTTTGGTCATACATGTCTACATTTGTTCATGAACATTGATTCACTTTGCACTAAAACATGTATAAGTGTGAAATATGTCATGTTCTGTGTTAGGACACAAAAAGAGGCATAAAAAGGAAAGGTTTGTACTCTTCATAACACTGTGCTGTGCTGGTTTCGGATACATAAGCTATAACTAAAAGTGCCGCACCTCGCATAATTTGGCCATAATTTAACTTAAATCTAGTAACTTAACAAATTGTTGTTTGTAACATAATAGTACATTGCCTGTTCTGAAATTCTGGAAGTAAATAAAGAATATAAAATAAAAAGAATATGCAACTATGGTAATGTTTGGTCAATATCCATTTTGATCAACAACCTTTTTCACAGAACATGATCCATTTGTTAAATAGCCATACAATATACGCTTACTTAGACAAAGTCTTTCTTGTAAATGGCAAAACATAAATCTACAAAAGAGTACAGTGACAAAAAACAATGACTTAATTGAATAAGGCACTAACATACTCTGAACTGAATAAGGCACTTAACATAACTTTGGTAATCTAAAAAAGTAAATGCGGTGTCCATATATTTTTTGAATAAGTCATATTATAGGCAGTTATTAAGTCTAGATCTAAAATATAAAGTGGATACAGAACAGTTAAATAAATAACCTAACATGGTTGCCTCTGGGAAAGTAAATAGCTGTTCATAAAGCAAGCCTTATCTCGTCAGATAATCAGCTTTTAAAAACAACAATGCTTATTGTAATGATAATACTGCAGGTATGACCTACCTTCACTCCACGTATACGAAACTCTGCAAGTGCCCTGAGCATCTTACTGGCAGAGGTGGGCAGATCCTTCCCACTGGAGATGACTTTGACCAGTAGGGAATCATAGTGTGGAGATATGACTGCACCCGGGAATGCAGATGCGCTGTCTAAGCGAATGCCCATTCCCTCTGCGCTCCGAAAAACCTGCAGAAGATTTAACAAGGACAAAGTTAGACTTGCCAGCAACAGGAACCAATACCAATACCAATGGGACTGCGGTAGCCTAGTGGTTAAGGTACTGATGGGTAAATCCCATCTCTGCCAAGCGCCACAGTTGGGTCCTTGAGCAAGGCCCTTAACCCACTATTGCTTGAATTGTAAGACTGTACAAGTAAGTCGCTTTGGATAAGGGCATCTGCTAAATACTGTAAATGTAATTTCCTGATTCATTACTAAAATGGCCACAACATCGCCACTAAATTTATGCAAAAATTCAGAGTAGCAATATTATTAGCAATACTATACTATGTAGCAGTACTATGGTAGCAGCACCATGTCTCACATAGAACATTGTATGTCACATGCATTTATGGAAGAAACTCATACGATTAATTGGTTCAGAAGATGAAGATTACTGGTGCTCGTAGAAAACCTGCATTTCTGATAATAACTACGCCTCGAGTTCAAAAAGGGGGCAAATGTTTCTACCATAATAATAAGAGATGCACCAATAGCTATCCTATTTTGGATACCCTCTTGTCTAGCAAACATTTGCTAAAGAAAGGTAGCAGGAACTGTTGGCTTGTCCCAGTCACTATACGCCATGTACCAGTAACTACCAAACACTTGGTCAAATTATACTTTATACAAATTATACAGCCTTGAAGGGTACACGTAAATGAAAAGATGCTGAATTGCAACTCACTCCACTCAGGTTACCAAGATGTAAGGTTCATATCAGTATCAGTAGTCATACATCAATACTGTTATGCACTAAAAGCACACTTTTGGTCTAAAATCCAAGCATAAATGGTAAAACACAATTAAAAACACTACAACAGAACCCAAGATACCCAAAACAGACAACTGAGCCACTCTAAACGTTGAGACCAGGAAAAAACACGAGTTACTGGAAAGTTAAACACATTACCTTCATTTCACTGTCATCAAATCAGATCTGTATCTATCTGTAAGCAACTGTTTTTTTGGCAGTATGTTTAAGGTTGTCATGCTGCAAGGTGAACCTCATGCAAATGTTAATGTTTATCTCAAGATTTTGCATGTACAAATGATCTTTCATTTTGTTTCCATTTGTTATTTTTTATGTCATAACTCTGTTATATCTACTTCCTCTGGTTTTTAAATGAAAAGACTTTAACAGTGTTCGGGTGGTGCATCAGTCTAATATGCCAGCCCAACACCATGGCATTTGTGTCCTGGCAAAATCCTTTGGCAGGAATAGGCATCGCATGCAGACATTGTCGACTCTCTCTGGGGTAATAAAAACAGAAAATCATCTCATATCACTACAGGCTCTGATAAAATGTTGATTGACCAGAAGTGGTTGAACATTTTTGTACTACTCTGTGTCTTAGACTGTTTTTGGACACTAGTATTGTGATCTTGGTCAGATAGTGCCAACAGCTAGTTACGGGAAAATGCTGGCTTTTAAAAATTTCATGTGATCCATAAAAGAAAAGCTCCTATAATAATAAAAAGGCTGTTATATGGGAATGTGTGTCACTTGCCTATAATCAAATGAATGAATGTAATTTTAAAAGAATGTGCTGTATGTCCCCCAGTAACTTACAATGACAATACATTTCATATAAGCAGCGGGGTTACAGACAGTACACAAGGCACCACTGTGTGTATGGAATCTGACCTTCTTTTTTCAGAAATTATAGATTTTATAACCCAATTGGGAAAATATTAATGCAATGCCAGTCATGAGCTAAACAAGTTTCCAGTTATTTCACAGTTACAGATACATTTTTAGTAGGTGTCTTCTGTCTGGAATGAAAATTGTTCACCCACTAAAAATGTCTAGCCACTAACGTCCTGCAGGCAACGTCTAATAAAGGATTAGAGGAAGACAAACTGTGCAACAACAGATCATATGCTGTATATGGCATTTTATCGACAAGATGGAGCAATGAAGTTAATAAAGTAGACCATAAGAGCTTGGTGTTTAATACTCTAGCAGCACTACTGTGTCTGATCCAATCATAACAGCACAACATACACTAAAACACCACCACCACATCAGTGTCATTGCAGTGCTGAGAATGATCCACCTCCTCTTGGGGTCTTGTGAGGGTGCTGTGAATGAAATCATAATCTGTGACTAGAACTGTAAGAGAGTGGCAGATTAATGTCTTTCAAATATATTTGAAGATTTGTTTCAAAGTCGTCTAAGGTATTATCAGAATAAGACTAGTATGATTATAGTATTATATATAATATAAGATATGTTATTATCATCTGCCCTAAGAGCACTTATTCATCTCTTTTGCTCCTTCCACTGAACTTCCTATTTTTAGAATAGAATATTTTTTGCCAAACATAATAAATAGCAAAATGAAAGGACTCCTGAATAGTCACACAATTGCTAATCAATACCAAACTCATTATAGGCTTGATAAATGAACTATACTTAGCTGTCTTGTATTTCTGCTAATAAAGTTTGTTACCCAACACTTAAAAAAACTACATTTCCTGAAATTTCATTTTTTAACACAACAAACCCCAAACAGAAGTGAAACTGCTTGTATTGAAGTTATTCATGCATTTATTCAGATATAAAAACATTTTCTCAACCCTTTTTCTGTCAGAGAACGTCACACTCCGCCCTGTGAGAGGAGGAGGACGTGAA